>ML392134.1:20463-31982 GCA_005239525.1 Nicotiana knightiana
GTCCATCAGAAAGTGTAACCCTAGACCGGGAATTGTGTTATTTCCTCGTGTCTTTGCAGGTCTAATATCATCATCTGGTGAGTGGCTAGCTTTATGCCTCTCATCTAAAAAAGTTAGTAAAATTTTTAAATGTTTAAAATCGAACGTGTGATACCTGACGGTGGGTATTCTTTTCTTTTAGAAGTAATACTTCTTTAGATGGATGGCGTTCCAACTTGTTGGTAGAACTCTGCCGTCCATAGCTTCCAACTCATAGGCGCCTTTCCCAGCTATGCCTCGGATTTTTTAAGGTCCTTCCCAGTTTGGATTAGCTTTCTTGCACCTGCTTCTTTTGTTGATTGAAAGACTTTTTTAAGGACGAAGTCCCCAATTTTAAAGTACTTGAGATGAGCTTTACGGTTATAATAACGCTCTATGATTTGTTTTTGAGCTGCCATCCGTCTCAATGCTGCTTCTCTCCGTGGTTCGAGCAGGTCTAGGTTGGTCTTTAATTCGTCGTCGTTTTTACCTTCCATGGTTGTCGATAACCTTATACTTGGTTCGCCAATCTCCACATGTATTAAGGCTTCTGATCCATAAACAAATGCAAACGGAGTTTCTCCTGTGGCTATTTTTGAAGTTGTTCTGTATGCCCATAGCACCGCTGGTAACTCATCAGGCCAGTTTCCTTTGGCTTTATCTAGCCGCTTCTTTAGATTGTTGATGATGACTTTATTCGTTGACTCAGCTTGACCATTATCCATCGGGTGGTACGGCGTTGAAGTGATCCGCTTGATTTTCCAACTTTTGAAGAATTCTGTGATTTGTGAGCCTATGAATTGTGGGCCATTATCACACACGATTTCCTTTGGTATAACAAAGCGGCATATTATATTTCGCCATAAGAATCTTTTAACTTCCTTTTCTCGCACTTGTTTGAATGCTTCTGCCTCTACCCATTTTGTAGAATAGTCAGTTAGTACGAGTAAAAACTGTACCTGTCCTTTAGCTGTGGGAAGAGGTCCTACTATATCCATACCCTGTTTCATGAAAGGCCATGGGGGATATTATTGGATGTAATAATTCCGCTGGTCGATGCATGTTATTGGCAAACCTTTGGCTTCTGTCACATTTGGATACGAAATTCTCAACTTCTTCTTCCATCTTAGGCCAGTAGTATCCAGCTCTGATTAGTGTTTTCACTAAGGATCTCGCCCCAGAGTGATTTCCACAGTGTCCTTCGTGGACTTCGTTCATCACAAATTCCATTTGGTTAGGTTCAAGGCATTTATCTAGGGGTCCTTCGAACATCTTGCGACAAAGTAAGTTGCGAATAAGGTAGTACCGTGCACCTTTGCGGTGTAGTGCTTGAGCCGCTTTCCTGTCTTCAGGTACGGTGCCATTCTGCAAAAAATTAAGAATTTCGTTTCTCCAGTCCCAGGTTAGGTTGTTGAAAGTTACCTCATTCCTGTCCTGGTCTATTATTGAATGAAATAGTTGAACGACAATTGTATTGTCTTTGTTCGTTACTTCCGTGACTGCTGCGAGGTTAGCTAGTGCATCTGCTTCTGCATTTTCCTCTCTAGGTATTTGCACTACCTTTTATGTTTTGAATTGTCTCGCGAGCTCTCGTGCTTTTTCAAGATACTGTTTCATTCTAGTCTCTCGAGCGATGTAAGTCCCCTGTATCTGATTTACTACCAGCTGGGAGTCGTTGTTGATCACAATTTGCTCGATTGAGAGCTCCCGTGCGAGCTCAAGCCCTGCAATAACAACTTCGTACTCTGCTTCATTGTTAGTGATAGGATAACACTTTATAACTTGTCGTGTCTTTTCACCCGTGGGTGATATCAAGACTATGCCTAAGTCGGCGCCTTTTATATTTGAAGAACCATCGGTGAACAAGGTCCATAGGCCCGGATTAACACCGTTAAAGAGTTGTAACTCTTTTTCTACTTCAGATACAATGCTATTACTAAAGTCAGCAACAAAATCAGCTAGTATTTGAGACTTAATTGCAGTCCTAGGCTGATAGATTATCTCATGCTCACTTAATTCTATGGCCCACTTGGCTAATCTTCCTGACAATTCTTGTTTATGCAGAATATTTCTTAAAGGATATGAGGTCACAACGGTGATTGGGTGGCATTGAAAATAGGGTCGTAATTTTCTAGATGCCATTATTAAAGCTAAGGCTAACTTTTCCAGATGTGGATATCTAGTCTCAGCATCTAGCAAAGTTTTACTTACATAATAGATTGGTGATTGTTTACCTTTTTCTTCTCTTACCAATACTGCACTTACAACAATTTCTGTGACAGCCAGGTAGATGTACAATCTTTCCCCTTCTTTTGGCTTTGAAAGCAGTGGTGGTTGCGATAGATAAATCTTCAGGTTCTTGAGGGCTTGCCGACACTCTTCAGTCCATTCAAACTGATTCTGCTTTTTGAGAACTGAGAAGAATTTAAAACTTTTTTCGGAAGATCTAGAAATAAACCTACCCAAAGCTTCTATTCTCCCTGTCAGTCTTTGAACTTCCTTTTTATTTGTTAAGACATCGGTATTTCCTCTATGGCTTTAATTTGAGAGGGATTTACCTCTATTCCTCTGGTTGATACAAGGAAACCCAAAAGTTTGCCTGATTGCACTCCAAAAGCACATTTCTCTGGATTTAACTTCATATTATACCTGCGTAAAATATCAAAAGCAATAGAGAGGTGCTGGAAATGGTCTTGTACTTGTGTTGATTTAACCAACATGTCATCAATGTAAACTTCCATCGTTTTTCCTAGATGTTCTTGGTCACTAACCTTTGATAGGTGGCTCCATCGTTTTTTTAGGCCAAAAGGGATGACTTTATAACAATAAGTCCCCCTGTTCGTGATAAAAGAGGTTTTTTCCTCGTCTAAAGGATCCATTTTAATCTGATTATAACTAGAATATGCATCTAAAAAGCTTAATAGTTCATGACCTGCGGTGACATCAATCATTTGATCTATATGAGGCAATGGGAATGAATCTTTGGGGCATGCTTTGTTTAAGTCAATATAATCTACGTATACTCTCCACTTGCCATTCTTTTTAGGTACTACCACGGTGTTTGCTAACCAGTTAGGGTACGTTACCTCTCGTATCGAACCAATCTTCAAGAGTTTATGTACCTCTTCGTTAATCACTTGGTTCTTGAATGGTCCTTGCTTTCTTTCCGTCTACTTAACAGGTACGAAAGATAGATCTTCATTTAGTTTATGATTCATCACTTCTGGTGGAATGCCTGTCATATCTGAGTGGGACCACGCAAAGCAGTCTGCGTTAGCCTTTAAATAATCAATCAACTTACCTCTTCGAGCGGAGTCTAGCCTCGTCCCTATATACACTTTCTGCTCAGACTTTTGTTTGGATAATGGAACAACTTCGAGCTCTTACGTAGTTGTTTTGATGTGCTCATCTTCCTACGGTTCACGAATGACGTCCGGTCTGGAATCTATTTCTGTGTGGTATAGTATACCTTCCATGGTAACTTGATTTTCCTTCTCGTATGTATTTTATTTCGTACCTGTTTCAGCAATACTACCTTCCGTACCTATTTGGGCAGTAATTTCTTCCATGCCTATTTGGGCGGTGATACCTTCTTGGGAGATTTCCTTATCTCGTAATTCTTTCACCTCTATTTTCTTGTTGTAGTGTACCACATAATTTATATTTTTGTAGTCTGTTGATCTCCTTTGATTTGTTGAATCCCTCATTCAGAGGGAAATTTAATTACCTGATGCAACATGGAGGGTATCGCTTTCATGTCGTGGATCCATGGTCTTTTAATGATCACGTTATAAGCCATGTGAGTATCGATGACTTGGAACCTAACTCTTTTGATCACCCTCTCAGCATAAGTGCTAAGCTCAATTTCTCCTTTTGTTATAATTGTAGAGTTATCAAACCCTGATATGGCTCGTGCTTTTGAGATTACTTGATTCCCCAGTAGCATTTCTTCCACGACTCTTAGCAAAATGATATTGACTGAAGTGCCTGGATCAATCAACACTCCTTTTATGTTAGTGTCTTAAATAAGTAAAGATATTACCAAAGCATCGTTATGCGGAAGCCTTAATCCGCTTCTATCTACATCATCGAAGGTTATATCGTCTTCTCCACGAGCACGTTTCCCGTGTGTAATTGTGAAATTTGTGGTTATTTGCCAAATCACTATGTTTACTTCTTCACCCCCGTGTATTACGTTAACGGTTCGTTTTGGAGAAGGAGGCTTTGGGGACTCCTGCTTGTTCCTTATGTATGCTTGTTTACCTTTATCACTAAACAATTCTGTTAAATAGCCTGTTTTAACAAATTTTCTACTTCACCTTGTAAAAATATGCAAACCGTAGTTTTGTGCCCATGATCGTTGTGAAATTCACATCAGTGATCTGGGTTTTTTCTACTTGGATTTGACCGCATCTCTTTGGGCCACTTAACCTTGTCTCCCATGTTCTTCAATATTGAGACAAGTTCAGTAGTACTTACATTAAAGGTATAATCCTCAATTTGAGTACTACCTCTAGGTCGTTCATCTCGATCTTTTCTAGATCTAAACGAGGATGAGACTACATCTCTTCCTTGTGTTCTATAGTCCGACCTAGTGTTTTCGAACCTGGGNATTTGTGGTTATTTGCCAAATCACTATGTTTACTTCTTCACCCCCGTGTATTACGTTAACGGTTCGTTTTGGAGAAGGAGGCTTTGGGGACTCCTGCTTGTTCCTTATGTATGCTTGTTTACCTTTATCACTAAACAATTCTGTTAAATAGCCTGTTTTAACAAATTTTCTACTTCACCTTGTAAAAATATGCAAACCGTAGTTTTGNGATATCGCGTCCGAGGGTCTTAAGTAAGGATTGTACCTATTTTTACCTGATCTTCTATCTGATGCAGGACATCTGGATCTGGAATGATCTTTATCTCTCGAACGAGCAATGATATCTTCTTCTATTATGAGTTTAGTATTGTACCTGTTATATACATCGTTCCATGTTGTGGCGGGGAGTTCTCTTAGATTCTCCTTAAGTCGCCTAGTGGCTTCTGAGCTTTTATCGTTCAAGTTGCTTGCAATAGCCATGGCTGCCCAATTATCAGGCACCCTGGGTCACTGCATTCTTTCTCGTTGAAACCTATCTACAAAACTCACGGAGTAGTTCTGTCTCCTTGTTTTAGTTTGAATATGTCTTCCATTCTCTTCTCAACTTTTTGTGCACAAGAGTGTGCTTTTATAAACGAATCTGCAAGCTCAACAAAAGAGTCAATAGAATTTTCAGGGAGAAGAGAATACCAGGTTAGAGCCCCTTTGGTAAGTGTTTCCCCAAATTTTTTGACAAGGACTGATTCAATCTCTTGTTTCATTAAGTCGTTGCCTTTTACCCCAGTAGTGAAAGCAGTCACATGGTCGCGTGGGTCAGTTGTTCCATCATATTTGGGAACGGCAGGCATTTTAAACTTCTTGGGTATAGGCAAAGGTGCCGTACTTGGCTTCCAAGGTTGTTGAGAATATCTATCAACATCGATGCCTTTGATGACAAGCGGTACACCAAGAATTTGTTCGATCCGATCGTTCTGCTCCTTCATCTGTTTCTGCATGGTTAACAATAAATTTTTTAATTCTGAGTTATTAGATATACCTGATCTCATTTCGAGAGATTCATTAGGAGTATCTCCTCTTCCTGAGTTTGTCAACCCAGATTGAGGATTTTCCATGGTGATGGTGTTATTGGAAGGTGGTGTCGGCGGTGTAGGTAACGCTGCCGGTAATCCTCTTGCAATTCTTGCAAAGCTTGGCTCACATACTCTGCAATCATTTGATTTACACGATCTTGTTCCACAATTTGATCATTATTACCATTGTTGTTATTGGATCTTTCTGGGGATTGTTTCCTCGAACCACGTGGGGTTCCTGAAGGCGATGGAATTGGGGTTCCACTTCTTTGCTGGTTGTTGTCGTTTGGGTTTGAGATAATTCAAAAGATTGACGTTGATCGTATTCGAGAATCAGATGCCTTTAAAATTTGTATTCCCCTCCCTTATATAGGAGATTCTTACAACGTACGACTCTTGCTATGATTACTCATTAATGACTAGTTATGACATTAATGAGGCGTTACAAAGGATAACGGTAATTGGGGTTCAGTTACATAAAGTTCGAGTAATCAATTGTGGGTCCCTGAATCTGCTCGTAGCTTTGTCTAGATTCATTCTGACCGTGCCTTTCTCCCGTTTTGATCAAGTTGAGTTTCCCATGGCTGATAAGTTCATTGGTTTACTGAACTGTGCCTCTTTGTACCGTATCTCTTCAAGGAGTCACGTCCAGCTGTCACGTTTTCCTATGTCCACGTGACTGGCTGAGTTGTCAAAATCTGGCTTACGTGTGAAACTCTTTTTCACCAATACACATGGAAAATCCCAATCTGGGTTGGCAAACTCAGGAAGGGGAGATACTCCTAATGAATCTCTCGAAGCGAGACCAGGTATATCTAATAACTCTGAATTACAAAATTTACTTCTAACCATGCAGAAACAGATGAAGGAGCAGAACGATCGCATCGAACAAACTCCTGGAGTACCGCCTATTATCAAAGGCATTGATGTTGATAGGTATTCTCAACAACCTTGGAAGCCAAGTGCGGAACCTTTGCCTATACCCAAGAAGTTTAAATGCCTGACGTTCCCAAATATGATGGAAAACTGACTCACGTGATCATGTGACTGCTTTCATTACTGGAGTAAAAGGCAACGACTTAACAAAACAAGAGATTGAATCAGTCCTTGTAAATAAATTTGGGGAAACACTTACCAAAGGAGCCCTAACCTGGTATTCTCTTCTCACTGAAAATTCAATTGACTCTTCTGTTGAGCTTGCAGATTCATTTATAAAATCACACTCTGGTGCACAAAAAGTAGAGAAAAGAATGGAAGACATATTCAAAATAAAACAAGGAGACACGAAACTACTCAGTGAGTTTGTAGACAGGTTTCAACGAGAAAGAATGTAGTTACCTAGTGTGCCTGATAATTGGGCAGCCATGGCATTTGCAAGCAACCTAAACGATAAAATCTCAGAAGCCACAAGAAAACTTAAGGAAAGTCTAATAGAATTACCCGCTACAACATGGAATGATGTATATAACAGGTATAATACTAAACTCAGAATAGAAGAAGATATCATTGCTCGTTCGAGAGATAAAGATCATCCATATCTAGACGTCCTGAATAAGACAGAAGATCAGGTAAAAACAGGTACGATCCTTACTTAGGACCCTCGGGACATGATATTCGTCCCAGGTTTGAAAACACTAGGTCAGACTATAGACCACCAGGAAGAGACGTAGTCTCATCCTCATCTAGATCCAGAAAAGATCGAGATAAACGACCTAGAGGTAATACTCGAATTGAGGATCATACTTTTAATGTAATTACCACTGAGCTTTCTCAATATTTAGGAACATGGGGGACAAGGTTAAGTGGCCCAAAGAGATGCGATCAAATCCAAATAGAAGGAACCCAGATCATTGGTGTGAATTCCATAACGATCATGGGCACAAAACTGCTGATTGCAGATTTTTACAAGGTGAAGTAGAAAATTTATTGAAACAAGGCTATTTAACAAAATTGTTTAGTGATAAAGGTAAACAGGCATATATGAAGAACATGTAGGATCCTCCAAAGCCTCCTTCTCCAAAACGAACCGTCAACGTGATACACGCAGGTGAAGAAGTAAACAGACTGGTCTGCAAAACGACCATAAAGTTCACAATTACACATGGGAAACGGGTTCGTGAAAATCTAGAAGAGGACGATATAACCTTTGATGATGCAGATATCAGCAGATTAATGCTTCCTCATAATGATGCTCTGGTAATATCTTTACTTATTCATGACACTAACGTAAAAAGAGTGTTGATTGATCCAGGAAGTTCAGTTAATATCATTTTACTAAGAGTCATGGAAGAAATGCTATTGGGGAATCAAGTAATCCCAAGGGCACGAGCCATATCAGGGTTTGATAATTCTACAGTTATAACAAAAGGAGAAATTGAGCATAGCACTTACGCTGAGGGGGTTATCAAAATTACCAGGTTCCAAGTCATCGATACTGACATGGCTTATAATGTAATCGTGGGAAGGGCATGGATCCACGACAAGAAATCAATACCCTCCACCTTGCATCAGGTAATTAAATTCCCCTATGAATGGGGGATTCAACAAATTAGAGACGATCAACAAACCGCAAGAAATATAAACTCCGTCGTACACTACAACAAGAAAATAGAGGGGGAAGAATCACGAGATAAGGGAATCTCCCAAGCGGGTAACACCGCCCAAACAGGCATGGAAGAAATTACTACCCAAATAGGTACAAAAGGTATTATTGCTGAAACAGGTACGAAAGAAAATACTTACGAGAAGGTGAATCAAGTTACCACTGAAGGTGAATTAGACCACACGGATGCAGATTCCAGACCAGACGTCATTCATGAACCGGAGGAAGAGGAGCACATCAAAACAACTACGGAAGAGCTCGAACCTGTTCCATTGTCTGAACAAAAACCTGAACAGAAAGTGTATATAGGCACGAGGCTGGGCCCCGGTCGAAGAGGTAAGTTAATTGATTATTTAAAGGCTAACGCAGACTGCTTTGCGTGGTCCCACTCAGATATGACAGGCATCCCACCAGAAGTGATGAATCATAAAATAAATGAAGATCTATCCTTCGTACCTGTTAAGCAGAAGAAAAGAAAGCAAGGACCATTCAAGAACCAAGTGATCGACGAAGAGGTACAGAAAATCTTGAAGATTGGTTCGATACGAGAGGTAACGTACCCTAACTGGCTAGCAAACACCGTGGTAGTACCTAAAAAAGAATGGCAAATATAGAGTATGCGTAGATTATACTGACTTAAATAAAGCATGCCCCAAATATTCATTCCCATTGCCACATTATAGATCAAATAATTGATGTCACAGCAGGTCATGAATTATTAAGATTTTTAGATGCATATTCTGGTTATAATCAGATTAAAAATGGATCCGTCAGATGAGGAAAAAAATTCCTTCATTACAAACAGGGGGACTTACTGTTATAAAGTTATGCCTTTTGGCTTGAAAAATGCTGGAGCCACCTATCAAAGGTTAGTAAAAATGTTCTAAGAATATCTTGGAAAGACGATGGAAGTCTATATTAATGATATGTTGGTAAAATCAACACAAGCAGAAGACCATTTCCAGCATCTCTCTACTACTTTTGATATTTTACGCAGGTATAATATGAAGCTAAATCCAGAAAAATACGCTTTTGGAGTGCAATCAGGTAAATTTTTGTGTTTCCTTGGATCGAATAGAGGAATAGATGTAAATTTCGCTCAAATTAAAGCTATAGAATAAATACCTGATATTTTAACAAATAAAAAGGAAGTTCAAAGACTAATATGGAAAATAACAGCTTTGGGAAGATTTATTTCTAAGTCTTCCGAAAAAACTTTTAAATGCTTCTCAGTTCTCAAAAAGCAGAATCAGTTCGAATGGACTGAAGAATGACAACAAGCCCTCAAGAATCTGAAGATTTATCTATCAAAACCACTACTGCTTTCAAAGCCAAAAGAAGGGGAAAGATTGTACATCTACCTAGCTGTTTCAGAAATTGCTGTAAGTGTAGTACTGGTAAGAGAAGAAAAAGGTAAGCAATCACCTATCTATTATGTAAGTAAAACTTTGCTAGATGCTGAGACTAGATATCCACATATAGAAAAGTTAGCCTTAGCTTTAATAATGACATCTAGAAATTACGACCATATTTTCAATGTCACCCAATCACCGTTGTGCCTTCATATCCTTTAAGAAATATTCTTCATAAACAAGAATTGTTAGGAAGATTAGCCAAGTGGGCCATAGAATTAAGTGGGCATGAAATAATCTATCAGCCTAGGACTGCAATTAAGTCTCAAATACTAGCTGATTTTGTTGCCGACTTTAGTAATAGAATTATCCCTGAAGTAGAAAAGGAGTTACAACTTTTTAAAGGTGCTAATCAGGGCCTATGGACCCTATTCATCGATGGCTCCTCAAATATAAAAGGTGCCAGCTTAGGCATAGTCTTAATATCACCCACGGGTGAAAAGACACGACAAGCTATCAAATGTTATCCTATAACTAACAATGAAGCAGAGTACGAAGTTGTTATTGCAGGGCTTGAACTCGCACTAGAGCTCTCAATCGAGCAAATCGTGATCAACAGCGACTCCCAACTGGTAGTAAATCAGATACATGGGACTTACATCGCTCGAGAGACTCGAATGCAACAGTATCTTGAAAAAGCACGAGAGCTCGTGAGACAATTCAAAACATGGAAGGTAATGCAAATACCTAGAGAGAAAAATGCAGAAGCAGATGCATTAGCTAACCTTGCAGCAGTCACGAAAGTAACAAACAAAGACAATGCAATTGTCGTCCAACTATTCCACTCAATGATCGACCAGCACAGGAATGAGGTAACTTTCAACAACTTAACATGGGACTAGAGAAATGAAATTCTTAATCTTTTGCAGAATGGCACCATACCTGAAGACAGGAAAGCAGCTCAAGCACTTCGCCGCAAAGCTGCACGGTACCGCCTTATTCGTAACTCGCTTTATTGCAAGATGTTCGGAGGACCCCTAGCTAAATTCATTGGACCTAACCAAATGGAATTTGTGATGAAAGAATTCCACGAAGGACAGTGTGGAAATCACTAAGGGGCGAGGTCCTTAGTGAAAACCCTAATCAGAGCTGGATACTATTGGCCTAAGATGGAAGAAGAAGCCGAGAACTTCGTATCCAAATGCGATAGGTGCCAAAGGTTTTCCAATAACATGTATCGACCAGTGGAATTATTGCATCCAATAATATCCCTATGGCCTTTCATGAAATGAGGGATGGACATAGTGAGACCTCTTCCCACAGCTAATGGACAGGTACAATTTTTGCTCATGCTAACCGACTATTTTACAAAATGGGTAGAGGCAGAAGCGTTCAAACAAGTACGAGAAAAGGAAGTTAAAAGCTTTTTATGGCGAAACATAATATGCCGCTTTGGAATACCAAAGGAGATCGTGTGCGATAATGGCCCACAATTCATAGGCTCGCAAATCACAGAAATTCTTCGAAAGCTGGCAAATCAAACGGATCACTTCAACGCCATACCACCCCGTGGCTAATGGTCAAGCTGAGTCAACGAATAAGGTCATCATCAACAATCTAAAGAAGCGGCTGGATAAAGCCNGAACAACTTCAAAAATAGCCACGGAAGAAACCCCGTACGCACTTGTCTATGGCTCAGAATCCTTAATACCTGTGGAGATTGGCGAACCAAGCATAAGGTTCTCAAAAACCATGGAGGAAGCAAACGAAGACGAATTGAGGACCAATCTGGACCTGCTCGAACCATGGAGAGTTATACCAACAAAGTCTTTCAATCAACGAAAGAAGCAGGTGCAGGAAAGCTAAATCCAAACTGGGAAGGACCC
>ML392138.1:0-12139 GCA_005239525.1 Nicotiana knightiana
ACATTGAATCTTTCCCCTTGACTAAAATCATCATCTCATTACGAACCAAATAATGGTAATTGTACTTTAATGTATTCCGCATAACCTTATCGCATGATCCCTGATCACTCACGTCTCACCCAGTATGAACTGTTCCGACACAAATCATCCCAGACATGACCAACAATCTCAACGATGCCACAATGCACCAATAGGCCACAACTCGAACATGATACATAAAGAAATGACTCAGGAAGGGACTACTCAACTCACGCAACTAATATGAACTTTACTCAAAATACAGGGAGTAAAACACAGAAAAACAGATATAGGGAACTATACTCAACATCACACTGATGCGGCGTGCAACCTTATTCAAATAGCATACCCGTGGCGGCGTGCCACCCGATCCTATCATGAAACTCACATAAGGAGATACACACGGAGCTGAATTGCTCACTATTACAAATTACCGAATATCAGTCACAAGCACGCTAAGTGCATAATACAACCCTGGGGATACCGATAGAGCCATACGCTACAAAACTCGAGCATAACTGGGGTGCGATATATATACTCTGAATCTCAAGAGATCTCCTGCTCACATAACATCATCACTACACGGAGACTCAACACATAGGGATCTATCAAGCCGTTTCACACCTCACACGGCAATATCATAATATACATGAATTTGACGAAGACGGAACAACATCTGATAGTCCAACACCCTTCCTTGAGGAGCGCTATACTGAAATGAACACACCTGATTCACATGGAGCCCACAACCACATTGAATCCATTCACAACCCTCAAGCCGATTCCGCTCACACTGCACTAGGCTAATAGCTTTATCTGGGTCCATAATAACCCACTTCCTCTCATAACACGCAAGAACAACCATGATAGCCAGGACAAACACCCCACAATCCACAACCAACTGAACCGAACACCTTCCAGGCATAAATTCTCAAATAAGCAATATTACACTTCCTTATACTTGGTCTAAATCTTCAATCAATCAGGTGACTACATGTCACACTTATACAATCTTCCCGGGGTCACGCTTCCAAGACCTTCCACACAAGGTAACAAGTTTGCACATCCATACCACCGACCACACTAACGTTGTAAGACAAATCAAGAACCCATAACCAGGATACAAAGCCTCTTTCACCAAACATCAATCTCAGGTGACAATCACCAGCTTACCTTAAACATTCATATCCCTTTTTCCCCTTGCTCACCCGATCTCATGACATCCTTGTCAACATCGAACCGCAACCCTGATCCTTACTTCGATCTCCATATTGACTACTGCACCTAACATGCCGATATGGAATAGCATAGGAATTCCATCATAACTCCTGAACCGTTAATGGGGGAACACTTCATCCTATAGAAACCTTTTACTTACCTCTATTCAAGAGAACCGTAACAACACACGAGTGAATTCTCACCATCACAATACATGCAAATCCTTAAGGAGTAGTCTATACCACCATAATCCTTCTGGGATCCGCCTACACCTGACAGGCCATAATACTTGAATGCTTCCAAATAAAAACCATTAGGACGGCCGACAAGCCTCGCACGTACTGGCACAAACTACACGCATAACTTAATCACACTGAAAAAACTGATCACTGCCATAAGTGCGCCATTTCAACCATGGCTAACCACTCTATCTTCTTTTAATCATCTTCAATTACCTCAGGAATAATAGTAACTTCCTTCAACTCATAGCAACTCAACCCTCACTCATCCCGAGTGACCTTGATTCACGAGATCATGCTGCCTAAATCTCGCAACCACTCTCATATCCTCCTGATAATCTTTCTACAACCCGGAGTTTATTTCTCTCACTCCTCCAATACTATCCTGCACGCTGAAAATAACATAGAACACTCCCAAAACCTAACCCTGGTCCAATAGGGCCAACTTTTGCAAATATTAATCAAATCCCATGCACAATTACCATTTTACTCCTTTCCCCTTAGCTGAAATAACTTGCCAATACGTCGACAATCCGCAACCCCCATGAGACGATAATCCTGCAGCCCAATTGCAGGCGATGGGACTCTCCTACTTAGCTTGAAGATACTCATTGCACCACTCTGGACCCCACCGAAATTCTTTCTTCATTTTTGACATGACCTTTCTCAACAAACCCGTCGAATTCTTCTAAATTCTCCTATTAGTACTTCCTGAATACTCAAATTCTCTAGCATCATTCACATATTAGGCCTCCTACCGAATAGCCACTAGCATTCCTCGCAGAAACTTTCCAACCACACAACCGCTAACCTACTCACTAGAGATAACCCACATGTGGAAATCACCAACTGACACCTTCCAACGACGTTGTACTGCACACTCTCTACAACATTAATAGCCCATCCTAAGTCTTCTCATTCACCAACTTTACCAGTCCGTACGCTCCTAATGGACATCTACTAAATACGCTATAATATCTTCTAATTCACCACTATGTTTCCGCTCTCCCACTTTGGTCAAACTCCCCCTCTACGCGACTGCTCGACTTCCCCTTCTTACACCTGGCCTCCTAGAAATGGAACCACCGCCTAGCACTTCTCACATATTTTCCTTCATCGTATGTTGCCCAATTGCTGCCTCAATTCAATATCATTCGTTATAGCTCTTAAACCAGCAGTTCACCACGACTTCAAACTCTCTGAACATCATCTTTCTCGAGCTGCCTTCATTATCAATACTTATCCAATACTGAACCACTGCACCTCACTGTCTCTGACAGCCGCTTCTTCAATACTTCTTCACAATACTCTAACCCCATGCAACCGAAGAATCCATAGCACCAATGAACTTAACACATTTTATTCGATCAAAAACAGCTATACCACATCACAGATAAAAACTCCACCTCGCTTGATAACACCAAGTCTTAGTACTTTATCCCCAAGACTTGAACATTCATAGTCCAATTGTCATTCCTCCGCCGAAACTAAAATACTGAAATCTCGAAATTACGCTCTGAGAAGACCTCCCTTCAAGTCATTCATTACCCCGACATATGGGCAATCATTCTACCATCATATTAACACTTCGCGATAACCAATCATTAGCATCATAACAATTTGAGCATAGCCTCAAAGTTCTTAGAAACACAGCTACCGAGCTGAAACAACATAATATTCTTCTACAGGGAAACAACAACATCCTCAACCAACTACAAATGGAAAACATCTCGCACCATATCCGTAGCACCATTTCAATTCCTCAAATCCACGTTCCATAGCAAGCGCTTCGCGACGTATAAGATTGAGTAGGAAGAAACATAGGCATAAGCCTCAAAGGAATCGAATCGCACGATGAGGAATCAAGAAGGGAAGTACTCCTAACAACCCTGTAGCCTCTCGAAGATAAGTACAGATATCTCCGTACCGATCCACAAGACTCTACTAGACTAGCTCATGACTCGTGAAACCTAAGAGAACATATTGCTCTGATACCAAGTTGTCAAGACCCAAAATCCGTAAGATCGTTATGGCGCCGAACACCATTGTCAGGCAAGCCAATGATTAATAGTTAAGTTAAATTCCTGTTTTAATATTTTGAAATCGTTACATAATAATAACCGAATAAAAATCCGCTAAGCAAATTTGATAAATTAAACATCCATTTTCAAATTAAAAAAAAAAGTTTTCCAAACACATCCCAGAACCCGGTGTCACAAGTGCATAAGCGAACTTCTAGGAATTTGTACAAATACTACCATGCTGTCCGAAATACAATTTGGACAAGGACTTTAAAATAAAAATGAATACAACATGAGGGGAAGACTCTGCCGGCTGCGGGTCGTCTCCGGGTGATGCAGCTCGTCTAAGTCTCCAAGTCAACCATAATGCTATGAGGGTACGTATGCAATAAAAATGCACATCAAGTGTAGCATGAGTACGAAAACAACGTGTATTCAATATCAGTATCAATCTAATATTATTGGAAGGATCACATGTACAACACGTAAGGCATGCTAGTGGGTCATAGACTACCCGGACATAAGCATATTAGTAGCTACGCACGGAATCCCGTCACCTCGTGCGTACATAACCCCCCGCAAATAATATCATGTATTCATTTAGTTAACCTATGGGTACAATTCCCCCTCACAAAGTTAGAAAGGAGACTTACCTCGCTCCGAAATTCCATAACCGGCTTCCAAGCCCTTCCGACGACTCCAATGGATGCACAACGCCCCAAAACTATCCAAATAACGACAAACCAATGAAATTATACTCTAATATTTGTTAACAATTCAAATTATATAAATTCACATCTCCGCTCAAGGAATTGACCAAAATTCCCTTGGGCCCACGTGCCCGTATTCCGAAATTTCTTGAAGATAAACTCTACCCGTAGTCTTACTAGCTCAAATATACAATTCACTCTAATTTCCATGCTCAAATTCGTGGTAAAACCCAAAAATACAAATTTCTAGGTTTTCCTCCAAAAATCCCAATTTCCTACTAATTTCCATGTCTAAATCCATGTAAGATCACATATTTAACTCAAAAATAGGAAGAAATCACTTACCTAGTGTTGCTTGAGGAAAATCCCTCCTTGAGCTCTCCAAAATCGTCGCAACCAAATGAAAGAAATGGGCCAAAACTCGTGTTTAAAACTATCTGCCCAGGCTTCATCGAGTTGTACCTTGCGCTGTGCAGGTTGTATATCCTATTATAATTTTCCCTTGATGTACACATTTTGTTAAAACGCCCATAACTCCTTGTATAAATATCCAAATGACAAACGGTTTGACGATTTAAAAACTAGACTCGAAAATCTTTAATTTGATAGGTTTTACACCAAATATCTCTTTATATATTCCGAGATATGAGCTTCCAAAGTCGGCTCCATGCATCAGTAAATTCTGTCGAAACTGCTTCACCAGTCATCTTCAATCGATCATAACTTTCTGATAAAATGTCCAATCATGAATTGTTTAACTTTCTGGAAACTAGTATGCAAGTGCTACAACTTTTGTGTTTTGAAAATTTACAGATTCCTTATGAATTCTAATATATACACTTCTAAAGTTAGCTCTTCGATGCATCAGTTGCTGTCCAAAACAGATTTGCAGCACAAATTTCAGCAGCTATTTTGGCCCAAAATCCATTCAGTTAGCTTTCCGAAATCTACCCGAGACCCTCGGGAGCTTAACCAATTATACCAACATGTCAAAAAACATGATACGAACTCGCTCGAGGCCTCAAATCACATCAAACAACGTCGAAATCATGAATCGCACTCCAATTCAAGCTTTATGAACTTTGAAATTTCAAACTTCTACATCCGATGCCGAAACCTATCAAATCACGTCCGATTGACCCCAAATTTTNAACTCTCGGTCAAACTTCTCAAAAGCCTTCAAATTTCTATCTTTAGCCAAATGACTTCAAAATGACCTACGGACATCCGAATTCACTTCCAATCGCGCTCCCAACTCCAGAATCACCATACGAAGCTAATCCCAGTCTCGTAATCCCAAACAAACATCAATAATACCGAAATGTATTTCAACCCAGACTTATGAATTTTCTTCTAAAATGCTAACTTCTACAATTTGCGTCGAAATGTTCCCGGGTCATCCAAAACCCGATCCGAACATACGCCCCAATTCCTAAATCATCATACGAATCTGCTGGAACCTTCGAATCCTTGTTCTAAGGTCGTTTACTCAAAAATCCAATCTTAGTCAATTCTTCCAACTTAAGGCTCCCGAAATGAGAATTTTCTTTCCAAATTGACTCCGAACTTCCTGAAACTCAATTCCGACCATGCCTACGAGTCATAATACCTGAAACGAAGCTGCTCACGGCCTCAAACTATCGAACGACGCGCTAGAGCTCAAAACGACCGGTCAGATTATTACATTCTCCCCCACTTAAACATGCGTTCGTCCTCGAACGTACTAAGAACTACTCTGGACTTATCTGAAATTAATGTTTAACACCTCGCGTACCTGCCCGTGCTACCACAACCCAGTTGAGCACATTAGCTTGATCAAATCTGAAGATATCCTCTTTTATCCACACAATAAGCTGAGAACCCAGTTCCAACACCTGAAATTCTCTGCCAAGCCTGTTTCTAATATATAAACACTGTATCAACTACCACACGAGGTACCAAAACATGATTGCATACCTTTGCTGAATTTAGCACCATACACCGCATATTTCATCATCCAACAACAATGACATTCCCTGATCCTTAATAGCCAAAATTCCACGAATCTAATGCTCCCAATGCACCTTATGATATATATACATCCTGCTATAATACTGGCGATACCACCACAATGGAGGATATATGTAGAAATTTCTCACCAATTGCAGAGTTAACCAAACATTGAATCTTTCCCCTTGACTAAAATCATCATCTCATTACGAACCAAATAATGGTAATTGTCCTTTAATATATTCCGCACAACCTTATCGCACTGATCCCTGATCCAATAATCTCGTCTCACCCAGTAAGAACTGTTCAGACACAAATCATCCTAGACATGACCAACAATCTCACACGATGCCACAATGCACCAATAAGCCACAAATCGAACATGATACATAAAGAAATGACTCAGGAAGGGACTACTCAACTCACGCAACTAATATGAACTTTCCTCGGAATACAGGGAGTAAAACACAGGAAAACAGATATAGGGAACTATACTCAACATCACACTGATGCGGCGTGCAACCTGATTCAAATAGCATAACCGTGGCAGCGTGCCACCCGATCCTATCATGAAACTCACATAAGGAGATACACACGGAGCTGAATTGCTCACTATTATAAATTATCGAATATCGTCACAAGCACGCTAAGTGCATAATACTACCCTGGGGAGACCGATAGAGCCATACGCTACAAAACTAGAGCACAACTGGGGTGCGATATATATACTCTGAATCTCAAGAGATCTCCTGCTCACATAACATCATCACTACACGGAGACTCAACACATAGGGATCTATCAAGCCGTTTCACACCTCACACAGCACAATTATAATATACATGAATTTGACGAAGACGGAACAACATCTGATATTCCAACACCCCTCCTTGAGGAGCGCTATACTGAAATGAACACACCTGATTCACATGGAGCCCACAACCACATTGAATCCATTCACAACTCTCAAGCCGATTCCGCTCACACTACACTAGGCTAATAGCTTTACCTCGGTCCATAATAACCCACTTCCTCTCATAACACGCAAGAACAACCATCATAGCCGGGAAAAACACCCCACAATCCACAACCAACTGAACTGAACGCCTTCCAGGCATAAATTCTAAAATAAGCAATATTGCACCTCCTTATACTCGGCCCAAATCTTCAATCAAGCAGGTGACTACATGTCACACTTATACAATCTTCCAGTGGTCACGCTCCCACGTCCTTCCACACAAGGTAACAAGTTTTCACATCCATACCACCGACCACACTAAGGTCGTAAGACAAATCAAGAACCCATAACCAGGATAAAAAGCCTCTTTCACCAAACACCGATCTCAGATGACGCTGAAGTCATCACTAGCTTACCTTAAACATTCATATCCCTTTTTCCCCTTGCTCACCCGAGCTCATGACATCCTTGCCAACATCGAACCGCAACCTTGATCCTTACTTCCAGCTCCACACTGAATACTGCACCTAACATGCCGATATGGAATAGCATAGGAATTCCATCATAACTCCTGAACTGTTAATGGGGGAATACTTCATCCTATAGAAACCTTTTACTTACCTCTATTCAAGAGAACCGTAACAACACACGAGTGAATTCTCACCATCACAATACATGCAAATCCTTAAGGAGTAGTCTATACCACCATAATCCTTCCGGGATCTGCCTACACCCGACGGGCCATAATACTTAAATTCTTCCAAATAAAAACCATTACGGCGGCCGACAAGCCTCGCACGTACTGGCACAAACTACACGCATAACTTAATAACATTGAAGGAACTGATCACTGCCGTAAGTGCACCATTTCAACCATGGCTAACCAATTTATCATCTTTTAATCATCGTCAATCGCCTCAGGAATAATAGTATCTTCCTTCAACTCATAGCAACTCAACCTTCAATCACCCCGAGTGACCTTGATTCACGAGATCATGCTGCCTAAATCCCGCAACCCGTATCATATCCTCCTGGTAATCTTTCTACAACCTGGAGTTTATTTCTTTCACTCCTCCAATATTATCTTGCACGCTGAAAATAACATAGAACACTCCCAAAACCTAACCCTGGTCCAATAGGGCCAACTTTTGCAAATATTAATCAAATCCCATGCACAATTACTATTTTACTCCTTTCCCTTTAGCTGAAATAACTTGCCAATACGTCGACAATCCGCAAACCCCATGAGAAGATAATCCTGCAGCCCAATTGCAGGCGGTGGGACTCTCCCACTTAGCTTGAAGCTACTCCTTGCACCACTCTGGACACCACCGAAATTCTTTCTTCATTTCTTACATGACCTTGCTTAACCAAACCGTCAAATTCTTCTAAATTCTCCTCTTAGTACTTCCTGAATACTCAAATTCTCTAGCATCATCCACCTATTCGGCCTCCTACCGAATAGCCACTTGAATTCCTCGCAGAAACTTGCCAACCACACAACCGCTAACCTACTCACTAGAGATAACCCACCTTTGGAAATCACCAACTGACACCTTCCAACGACACTGTACTGCACACTCTCTACAACATCAATACCCCATCCTAAGTCTTCTCATCACCAACTTTACCATTCCGTCGCTCCTCATGGACCTCTACTAAATGCGCTACAATATCTTCTAATTCACCACTAGGTTGTCGCTCTCCCACTATGGTCAAACTCCCCCTCTACGCGACTGCTCGACTTCCGCTTCTTACATCTGGCCTCCTAGAAATGGAACCACCACCTAGAACTTCTCACATATCTTCCTTCATCGCATGCTGGCCAATTGCTGCCTCAATTCAGTATCATTCGTTGTAGCTCTTAAACCAGTAGTTGACCACGAATTCAAACTCTCTGAAGATCATCTTTCTCGAGCTGCCTTCATTATCAATACTTATCCAATACTGAACCACCGCACCTCACTGTCTCTGACAGCCGCTTCTTCAATACTTCTTCACAATACTCTAACCCTATGCAACCGAAGAATCCATAGCACCGACGAACTTAACACATTTTATTCGATCAAAAACAGCGATACCTCATCACAGATGAAAACTCCACCTCGCTTGATAACACCAAGTCTTAGTACTTTATCCCCTAGACTTGAACATTCATAGTCCAATTGCCCTTCCTCCGCCGAAACTAAAATACTGAAATCTCGAAATTACACTCTGAGAAGACCTCCCTCCAAGTCATTCATTACCCCGACATATGGGAAAGCATTCTACCATCATATTAACACCGCGTGATAACCAATCGTAAGCATCATAACAATCTGAGCATAGCCTCAAATTTCTCAGAAACACAGCTACCGAGCTGAAACAACATAATATTCTTCTGCAGGGCAACAACAACAGCCTCAACCAACTACACATGGAAAACATTTCGCACCATATCTGTAGCACCATTTCAATTCCTCAAATTCACGTTCCATAGCAAGCGCTTCATGACGTATAAGATTGAGTAGGAAGAAACATAGGCATAAGCCTCAAAGGAATCGAATCGCACGATGAGGAATCAAGAAGGGAAGTACTCCTAACAGCCTTGTAGCCTCTCGAAGATAAGTACAGACGTCTCTGTACTGATCCTCAAGACTCTACTAGACTAGCTCATGACTCATGAAACCTAAGAGAACCTAGTGCTCTGATACCAAGTTGTCACGACCCAAAATCCGTAAGGTCGTGATGGCACCGGACACCATTGTCAGGCAAGCCAATGATTAATAGTTAAGTTAAATTCCTGTTTTAATATTTGGAAATCGTTACATAATAAGAACCGAATAATAATACTCTAAGCAAATTTGATAGATTAAACATCTATTTTGAAATAAAAAAAATCTTTCCAAACACATCCCATAACCCGGTGTCACAAGTGCATGAGCGAACTTCTAGAATTTTGTACAAATACTACCATGCATGTCCGAAATACATGTTGGACAAGCACTTTAAAATAAAAATGAATACAACACGAGGGGAAGACTCTACCAGTTGCGGGTCATCTCCGGGTGATGCAGCTCGTCTAAGTCTCCAAGTCAACCACAATGTTGTGAGGGTACCTGTGCAATAAAAATGCACATCAAGTGTAGCATGAGTACGAAAATAACGTGTACTCAGTAAGTATCCCGCCTAACCTCAGAGAGGTAGTGACGAGAGGTCGAATTAGACACTTGCTAGAAGTTAATTTAATAAGAATAAAGGAAAACACTGAGCATGAATATCACAGAAGGTTTAACAAGTAATGATAGGAAACATCAACTACTTCTCACATTCCTTTTCCAACTTGAAAAAATTTATCATTTCAGTTGCAAATCTCATAAAATCCAGGCCAGCAAGCAGTTCAAACATCACAAGAAGTACGCACCAAATATCATGCGCAAACAATGCCGAGGGTCGAACGGCGGACCAACAATAATAAGTTGTGCACTGCCGAGGCTCGAACGGCTCGAACCATAGATGCATCTATCTACCCCGCTAGCAAATCGATCATGCGACGAGGTTATACATAAGTACAGGGTTATCCTGCTCGCGAATCATACATACGACTCAGGCACCCATAGCTACACATATTCACACAATAAGCCCACATTTATCACGAAAGCAGTTACCCATGGAAGTGGTAAAATTCTTCTTAAAGGATCACGAAAAAATAGCATTTAAATCTTTGTTTTGAAACTCATTTGCCAAGCTTAATAATATTCAATAATATAACCGTATCAGGAACATATTCAACCACGGAGGAATCAATTCTCTTTCTAAACGATTAAGAAACGTACACTCTAGCCTTCTTAGGAAATAATTACCAATTCAATAGCAGTATTAGTCTAATATTATTGGAAGGATCACATGTACAACACGTAAGGCATGCTAGTGGGTCCTAGACTACCCGGACATAAGCATATTAGTAGCTACGCACGGAATCCCGTCACATCGTGCATACGCAGCCCCCGCAAATAATAGCATATATTCATTTAGTTTACCTATGGGACAATTCCCCCTCACAAAGTTAGAAAGGAGACTTACCTCGCCCGAAATTCCATAACCGGCTTTCAAGCCCTTCCGACGACTCCAATGGATGCACAACGCCCCCAAAATTATCCAAATAACGACAAACCAATGAAATTATACTCTAATATTTGTTAACAATTCAAATTATATAAATTCTCATCTCCGCTCAAGGAATTGACCAAAATGCCCTCAGGCCCACGTGCCCGTATTCCGAAATTTCTCGAAGATAAACTCTACTCGTAGTCTTACTAGCTCAAATATACAATTTACTCTAATTTCCATGCTCAAATTCGTGGTAAAATCCAAAAATACAAATTTCTAGGTTTTCCTCCAAAAATCCCAATTTCCTACTAATTTCCATGTCTAAATCCATGTAAGATCACATATTTAACTCAAAAATAGGAAGAAATCACTTACCTAGTGTTGCTTGGTGAAAATCCCTCCTTGAGCTCTCCAAAATCATCGTAACCAAATGAAAGAAATGAAAGAAATGGGCCAAAACTCGTGTTTAAAACAATCTGCCCAGGCTTCATCGAGTTGTACCTTGCGCTGTGCAGGTTGTACATCCTATTATAATTTTCCATGGTTGTACACCTTCTGTTAACACGCCCACAACTACTTGTACAAATATCCAAATGACAAAATATTTGAAGATTTAGAAACTAGACTCGACGATATTTAATTTGATAGGTTGTACACCATATAAATCTTTAATATTCTGAGATATGTGTCACACCTCCCCTCTTCACCGGTAAGGCATAATAAGAGAGTTTTTCCACTTTAAGTGACATAATCAAAAATGGGATTATTTATTTATTTAGAGTCGCCACTTGGGATAATTATATGGTGTCCCAAGTCACCAGTTTAAATCCCAAATTGAGGAAATTTGACTCTGTTTAAATTGTCTGCGAACCAGAAATCCGGGTAAGGAATTCTGTTAA
>ML392141.1:0-23091 GCA_005239525.1 Nicotiana knightiana
TTGTCAGTAGAATTAGTAAAACATCACCAAGTTATATTAAAAAATCTTGAGAGAATTGATTGAATAAAAGTTGCGTATTCTAAAGACTTGATTGATACGTAAATTGCATGTGGGATCGACTCTGGGCGTAATACCCCGGATTATATTTGCTACGCCCGCTTAGTCTTTTATTAGACATAGTTGAGTGTGATCAATAATTAGTCAAGAATCAAATAAATTGATCTCGGTCTCGTATGATACAACAAAACTAAACGATGTGAGCAACTAAAAGGCTAACCGGAAGCGACATACAACATCATGAAAATAATAGCAACTCGACATATCACTGGTCAAATGTATACGAACAACATAAACATGAATGAAAATTAAACTCTAAGCCTGATGCCAAAACAACAAAAGAAAACAAACGAAAGAAGAGAAAAAAAAATCAGAAAATGGAAAGAGGGAGCAGGGTTTTACCATACGAGGCATCCGATGCTAACTCGATCAATAAGAAGGTGCCGAAAACTCGAGAAACAATTGTACGACCTTGAAACACTCATTTCACTCTGGCAAATGTTAAAACAAAGGGATTCCAGCATTATGCCGGAAGGAAAAGGGATTTCTTGGGTCAAAGAAGCAAAGATGGAGAAGTAGTGGCGGCAGAACAATGAGGTGGTTGGACGGTGGTGATTGGATTTTCGGGTCAGGACGAATATGAAAAGATAGAGTGGAAGGAGCTCTATCCGTCTATGTATGCATTGTAGGGTGGTGGTGGTCAGAGCTTCAGTAATTTGGGAAAAAAAGGAGGCGGCTAGGTTTTATTTTTAGATCTAAAATTCATGGAGCTTGAGCTAGTTTTGAGGGGTTTGGGTTGGAGATTTGGAAAGAGGAGGTTGAGATGAGTAGCGGTGAAATATTAGTGGTGTTTGGAGCACCACAGGCGTCGGCGCACGGTGGTGACAGTGGAGGGGGGGAGGGCTTGAGAGAGGGTGAGAGCGAAGAAGGGGATGGTTTTAGGGTTTGGAAAAAGGAAAAAATATAATTTTTAGCTTTTATATTTTAGTTAGGGATAAACTTTGACCATTAGATTAAGATGGAATGAATGGCCATGATAGATTTTCATCTATTTACCAAAAACGACGTCGTTTTAAGTCCTCCCATAACAGCCCCTTGTCTTGCACTCTTGTCCACTTTCTCTTTCAAATTTGGCCCAATTCTCTTAATTCTACTTATTAAACTAAATTTACACACATAAATTAATTAATTAAATAACTTATCCAAATGATCCATTAACTAGATTAATTCACCAACTGAATAGTTAGTTAATTCCTAAAATGCACAAATGAAGAAAGAACTAATTTTTTGGTATTTTTTTATGACAAATTCAATTAAAAATGCACAAAATTATATAAAAAAATAATGATTGAAGGAGAATTAACGTTTACAACTTTAGGAGCAATTTAAATGGTGCAAAAATTAGGTATTCACAGTTTTGTGACAGAAGATGATATGGCTGATTTGACAACACCATGATATTTCAAGACTACATTAAGTAATGAACACATACCATATGATATGAGATTGGAGAAAAGAAAAACGATACACTACAGTAATGAAGAATCTTTGAATAAAGGAATAGAAACATAAGAGCAACGACAACAGCACACGTCAAAGCTCAAAAACTTCACGTCAAAGCTCAAAAACTTCATCTCAAGTAGCAGTTGAAACTGGTTGATCTCTTGCCCTGCAGATTAACAATCCAATATCACACTGTGGACATTCTACCAGACAGTAACAAACCTCTTTTATAAGCCTTTTCAATGAACATGAGGGGGGGGGGGGAAGTTTATGCCAACCGAATGTGTTACTTGAAGTCAACTATCTACAGACACATCCATGCTGAGTAATCCCGTATCATTGAATAACTGGTTTACTATCCCAAGCCTCTCTTACTTCGACCAATTCTGTGGTCAAGAAGATTGTCCCAGTCCATATCCTCTATGCAGCTCGCATCCAGCTCAAAAAGTGCATCAACTAGGCGATAGTCATCAGCGTCTGCCCATTCACCTTTGGCCACCATGGGTGGTGTTAATTGATCATACCACTTCAAGTAGCAAGTTGCATCAGTTCTGGTGGACATTTTTTCACTTATCGCGCCCCAGGAAATATTATCCCGTAACATCCCGTGCTTAGATTTCTTCTCTTCAGAGAGCTTCGGTCTCAGATCGGTGTTTACTAAATCAAACAAAGTCTGGTACTCCTTGTGACTCCATTGTCCTTTCTTCATATTGGCCAGTTTTAGCCTTCGCCATGTATCCTTCACATGAAACCGATGTTTTCCAAGTTCATCAGCCAAGACCTTCCAATTGTTCCCGTGCTCTTTGTGGAATTTTCGTACCATCTCGTACTCTTCTTCAGTCCATTTACGCATCTCACTCCTTCGGAAAAAGACCTGTGCATGATAATAAACCGCAGTATAAGGCCTGTACGGTATGGCGCGCCCTATTTCTTTCCAGCAACCTTTTACTTTAGGATTAGATCTAGAGTTCAAGATCTTTTGCAGCCCTTCTTCACCCAAGTTATGTATATCTATGTACTTATGAACAGCCTCTTTGACAATTTCATCTTCTAATTCCGAGAATCGTTTGCCACGCAGTAAATTTTCTTCCTTGTTTTCATGATTCTCATCACTTGGATCACGGGATGAAGGGAAAATCTGAACATGACCAGAGAATCTCACTCTCTTTTCACTCTTTTCATGTGTAGGATCTTCAGAACTGTGTCCAAACATTGCCTTTTTCCTCTTTCTGATATTACCAGTATCTGTTCTACTTTGTTCTTCCATCTCTTCCACAGTTGAAGAATATCACCTTGATTTACTTCTACCACAATATCTCCCTGTCCATCCTCGATATCATGCATTCTCTCCTGCTCATCCTGTCAGCTTTTCTTGATTCTTACTTTTCTTTTCTACAACACTTTTCAAAGTAGCATCAACACCATCTTTGAATGTCCTGCACATCATAATCTTCACTTTCTCCTGCTGCTTTTGTTTCCTTATTGACCTTGTCCTTTTTTTCCTTAGTTTTCACAACACACAGCTTCCCTTCCTCTAAGCTTAAATCACCCTCAACAGCTCTAACATCACTGCTTGGCGGTCCTTCATCATTGATCGGAGCATTATTATTTTCTTGGATTTCTTCTTCCTCCTAATCTCCTCTACATCGTCTCCATAAAAAAACTTGCTGAGTGTCTCAACCACCTTCTTAAAGTCCCGTGTTTCACTCGCACTTACATGAGCAGTAGTCTTAGTGTCTAAAGGAGCATCAAGAACTAACTCTCGCTCATTGTGGTGGCTTCTCTTCAACTTATTGGGTTTCTTTTTGTCAACACTTACTGCAACATCTTCATCACTGCCTTTAATGGACTTCCCAGGATGTGTTTCACCCTCTCTTTTTCTTTTTCTTGATGTCACGATCATCACTCTCCCCTATTGTTTTAGTTTCCATTTTTTGCGTTATTCCTTTCTTTCTTGGTTTCTGCAATAGATAACTTCTCTTCCTCAAAACTAAAATCACCATCTACAATTTAACATCATCCACTGCCACTCCTGGACCACTGGTAGCAACATTCTTATTGCTTTTCTTGGATATCTTCTCCTTCTTCGTGATCATATCCAACTTTTTATCTCCTACTACCATGCTTCTTTCGGATATATCAATTATGACTTCTTACAATGCACCGAAAGAGGTTTCTCTGCAAAAGGAGAACCATAAAAAGGAAAACATGATTAGGAGACAAGGCATTCTAATGAAATACCCTTGTGAGTAGGGCTGTTCAAAACCAAACCATAACTGTTAACCGAGCCGCAAAAACCGCGTATTGACTTATTGGTATCGGGTTATCGGGGTAATAGTTGGTGAATTGATTAAAATTTTATAATTAACGGCTTAATGGTTTGGGGGAGAATTATTCAATTTCCTTATCGGATAAACCGTTAACCAGTTAAGAATTTTTATATTTACATGTTTAGGCATGGTCTGCACTTTGTTAATTTGTTTGATCTACTCAGCACGTTGACTTGTTAGATGAAGCCATCCCTTTGTTAATTTTGTTAGATCAACGCATCCATTGAGCTGGGGTGCTTTAGCTTGCACAAACTTATAATTGTGAATCTGTGTTGTAAACTTTAAGTTTGATTATCTTTTAAACACTATGATGCTAAACTAAAAAAAATTGCTGTTGAGGGAGTCAGGGAGAGATGTAATATAAACAATAGCAGGTAAACAATGGCGAAATGAACATTTTAGATAATTCTCTTACTGCTGAAAAATAGGTCATTAAAGAAGATAGCGCCAAAGGTTCCTTCGACATAATAGTTGTAGAATAAAGTAGCATAGGCATTTTATCTCTTTATCTCATCAAGAAAAAAATCAACAACAACTTCATCATTGGCACTTGGCAGCGTCCTTAAGAGTGGTTTTATGAAAATAAATGTCCAGCTGAATTTGTTGATCCACAACGGTTAAAAATATGAAGTCGGACAAATTCTCTACTTCTCTATTTTTTATTGTCTATTTGATTTAGCCGATAAACTACCTGATAACCGCTAATCCGATATCAATCCGCCCAATGTCTTATAGGATGACTAGCACATTACTATATTTATAAACCGATGACCGATAAGCCGAAGCGTTAAGTATAAATATCCGTCCGATAAGCACCCCTACTTGTGAGACTACTCAGAATGCATTGACAAATTATAACCTATCTTAATCCACATGTATAATCTACTGAGGCCATACCATATTGCTTCAGTGTTACCGTGGTTTTACATTTGTCTTCACCCATTGTGCACAACTTATAGGACAACTATAATTTAGCAAAACAGACATTGGTTTAGTACTTTGGTTGTTATTCAAAAATTGATAATCATGTTAACAAAGCATCTTTTAAAAGAATTTGAACACCATAAGCATCACATTTCAATCTTTGAAATAGCAAGATCACACAAAATAGAACTCCAAGATATTCAGAGTTAAACATGCTTCAAAAAGCACAATCTAGTTCAAACTCCGAGATAGAAAGATTACACAAAACCATAGGTATGTGAAATGTGAACCATCGACTCACATAATGAGAAATGTGAACCATAGGTATGTGGAATTCAACAATTAATGCGAATAGCGGAGCTCGATCTGGAACTGGAGTGGTCGGAAGCTCAATTATACTAGATCATAATCATCCTCTCTATCTACATCCTTCAGACGGTCCTGGATCCATGTCGGTAGGATTGATTTTGACATCGATGGAAAATTATTCACTTTGGAGTCGTGCGATGAAATTCGCGTTGCTAGGGAAGAACAAATTGTGCCTAGTTGACGGATCAACATCGAAGGAAGATTTTGGTGCAGAATTGGGAAGTCAGTAGGATCGATGCAATGCCATTGTCACCTCATGGCTTATGAACAATGTAAGTAGGAAGTTAGTCACATGAGTGTTGTTTTCTTCTAATGCACAGAACATATGGGCAGCTTTCAAGGAAAGATTTGACAAAGTGAATGGATCGAGATTGTACTACTTTCACAAGGAGATATTCACTCTAACACAGGGAATTACATCTGTTTTGACATGTTTTACTAAATTGAAGGACCTTTGGGCAGAGTATGATTCAATACTGTCACCTCCTTCATCTGCTACTGAATACATTGAGCAATTGGAATACCAGCGTCTGTTGTAATTTTTAATGGTATTAAATGATGGTTTTGAGAAAGCAAGGAGCCAAATCTTACTGATGCCAACACTGCCTTCTATAGGTAAGGCCTATTCTATGGTAGTTCAAGATGAAAGTAGGAAGATGATTATTGGTAATGCCTATGGACAAGCAGGGCACACTGATCCTATAGCTCTTTTCACTGCTCATTCCACATCTAGACCAAGGAGAAATTACAACTTAGAATGTGAATTCTGTCATTTGAAAGGTCATACTAAGATTGACTGTTATAAGCTAATGAATGTGAGTTTTGTAATAAGACAGGACATCGCAAGGAGAATTGTTACAAACTTGTTGGATATCTAACCGACTTCAAGCAGAAGAAGAAAGCCAATGCAGTGATGGTTGACACAACTGGACAGCAGGACTTGAGAAGTCCACAAGCTACTTATCAACCAGGGAGCAGTGTTGAGACTAGTCAATTTTTCACCAAGGAGAAATACAATCAACTGTTACAATTGCTAAACAAGAACTCTATTGGAGAAGCAAGTGTCAACATGGAAGGTAAATGTTTCTGTGGTAATATAGCACTCTGTGAAAACTTAGAGCTATGCAAATGGATAGTTGATACTGGTGCTACTAATCACATGACTGGTGATAAAAGTTTGCTAAAAAATGAAACTTCAGTAGGGAACTCAGGGCAAGTTCAACTATCTACAGGAGATTCATCCACTATTTCTCATATAAGAGAGTGTCAACTCACAGGAGGTGATGTATTGAAGGATGTATTATGTGTGCCATCTTTCAAATTCAATATTATGTCAATCTTGAAAGTAACAGAAGATCTTAAGTGTAGTGTTACCTTTTTTCCTCAATGCTGTGTGTTTCAGGACCTCTTGTCTGGGAGGGTGAAGGAGATTGGTAAAAAAGAGGAATATCTATACATTCTGTCAGCTGGACTAGGGAAGAAAGTGAATAAAGCTTTTGCAGTTACTAATAAAGGAGGGATGGATATATGGCACAAAAAAATAGGACATGTACCAGTTCAAGTTCTTAGAAGAATTCCTAGTCTACAAGAGTATAGTAGTAACATACACAGTAGTACATTGTCTAGATGCGAGATTTGTCCCTTAACTAGACAAACTATAGTACCATTTCCAACTAGTACTAGCAGAAGTCTATGTTGTTTTGATTTGATTCATATGGATGTATGGGAACCTTATAAGGTTGCTACTTATAATGGAATGGGATACTTTCTTACATTGGTTGATGCTATACTAGGTGGAATTGGGTGTTGCTCATGAGGCTTAAATCTGATGTTATTTTCTTACTCATGAATTTTATTTCTATGATTAAGACACAATTTGGCAAGCAGATCAAAGTCTTTAGTTCAGATAATGGTGGTGAATTCTTCAATAGTGCTTGTAAGGATGTGTTTCAATCACATAGAATTATTCATCAAAGTTCCTTCCCTTATACTCCTTAGCAAAATGGAGTTGTGTAAAGGAGACATAGGCACATACTTTAAACTGCTCGAGCAATTAGATTTCAAGGAAATTTACCTGTCAGATATTGGGGATACTGTATTGACTCTGCTATTTATATTACCAACATGATTCCTTCATCTATCCTAGGATATAAATCACCCTATGAATTGTTTTTTTGTAAGCCACCTTTACTAACACACCTGAAGGTTATTGGTTGTTTGTGCTTTGCTACTAACCTAATAAACAGTGACAAGTTTGCACCTAGAGCTGTGAGGTCAGTTTTATTGGGCTATGTTGCACATCAAAAGGGGTACATATTGCTGGATTTGGAGAATAGAGTATTTTTTATCAATTGAGATGTGGTATTCTATGAAGATATATTCTCTTTTCATGCATCTGAAAGCACATCAACGTCATTTTTTAGATATGTCTCCAGTGCCAAGACAAGATTTCAGTGAAGAACCAATGGCTGTGGACAGTTCTGCTACTGATGATTCTCATGCCACACCTAGTGCTCCATGCTCACCAACTATGATTCCTGTTCCTTTGATTGAACAGAGCAGTCCCTCAACTATTATTCATGACAATGCTGATGCTCAAACTACTTCTCCTGAAGCTCCAATTGCTTCTTCTGATGTTTCTATTGATGTGGGAACAATAAAGTCATCTAGAGTATCTAAGCCTTCTATATGGCTTAAGGACTATGTCAGACTTGACAAATTAGGTTCTGCGAGTTGTTGCAAATACCTATCTCAGAAGTTATTGGATATGAGGTGATCTCTCCACATTATCAAAGTTACTTGGCTAGTTTTTCTGTTGAGGTAGAACCTACAACATATTCTGAGGCAATCAAGTATATAAGATGGGTAGAAGCAATGCAAGCAGAAATTAAAGCCTTAGAGGATAATAAAACTTGGGAGTTGGTCCGTTTTCCACAAGGACAAAAGGCTATAGGGTGCAAATGGGTCTATAATATCAAATATAAGGCAACATGAGAAGTAGAAAGATTCAAGGCTCGTCTAGTAGAAAAAGGGTATAATCAGAGGGAAGGACTGGATTATCAAGAAACCTTTTCACATGTAGTGAAAATGGTCATTGTCAGGAGTGTGTTGGTCCTTGTTGCATCAAGTCACTGGTTCATCCATCAAATGGATGTCTATAATGCCTTGCAAGGTGATCTCACTGAAGAAGTATATATGACTGTTCCTGAAGGTTTTCATGGTTCAACTAACAAATCTACAGTTTGTAAATTGATTAAGTCCGTCTATGAACTCAAGCAGGAATCTAGGCAATGGAATCTCAAGTTAACTTCAGCCCTAAGGAATGCTGGTTTTCAACAAAGTCACTTGGATTACTCTCTTTTCATCAGAAGAACAACAGTTCACATAGTTATTGTTTTGGTCTATGTTGATGACCTACTTATTATTGAGGATGATCCTGGATTGATTCAACAGACGAAGGATGAACTACAGTCTTCATTCAAGATCAAGTACCTAGGAGAGCTTAAATATTTCTTAGGCTTAGAATTTTCCAGAAATGGTGATGGAATATTGATGCACCAACGTAAATATGCACTAGAGCTTATTCCTGAGTTGGGACTTTTAGGTGCAAAACCTGTGGGATGCCCTATAGAACCTAATCTGAAGCTTACCACTTCTGAATTTGACAACCATAGAGGATCATCTGATGGTGTACTATTGATTGATCCTGGACCCTATCAGAGGTTGTTAGGTAAGCTTCTCTATTTGACTATCACTAGGCCTGGCATTTCCTTTGTTGTCCAGAGTCTCAGTCAATTCATGCACAGTCCTAAAGCATCCCATATGGAAGCAGCACTTAAAGTGGTGAGGTACATTAAAACCAGTCTAGTATTGAGAGTTTTTTTGGGTGCCAAATGTTCATAGTCATTATCAGCATACTGTGATGCTGATTGGGCTACATGCCCCAATACACGCAGATCAGTTACATGTTATTTTGCCAAGATTGGTAATTCTCTTATTTCTTGAAAATCAAAGAAATAAACTACCATATCTAGGAGTTCAGCTGAGGCTGAATATCACATTGCTTCTATTGTTGCTGAAATCATATGGGTCCTTGGCTTACTTAAGGAACTGAGAGTCGAACACCAGTCTCCTGTACCAGTTTACTATGATAGAAAATCAACTCTTGAAATTGCTGCCAATCCAGTCTTTCATGAGTGAACGAAGCACATTGATATTGATTGCCACTTCATACGTGAAAGGATTCCACAAGGCCTCATCACTACTCACTATTGTGCTACTCAAGAACAAGCAGCTGATCTTCTCACCAAAGGCTTTAGTCGATGGCATCACACATATTTGATGTCCCAGCTAGGACTTTTGAACATTTTTCCCAGTCCTAGCTTGAGCGGGGGGGGAGGGNAGTTAGTAGTTAACCATTAGTTAGCTAAATTAATAACTATGGTTAGTTGTAGTTAGTTGTATAGCTAGGGACCACTAGTTGGTTAGAGTAGTTATATACAGTCCTTTTCACAGTTTAGCTTCTTCTTCTTCTTCTTCTTCTTCTTCTTCTTCTTCTTCTTCTTCTTCTCTGTATTGTATCAAAGAACAGAGCTTTTCCTTTTACTCAAACTTTCTCTCTCTAAATTTCTCTCTTTCTGATCTTTGAATTCAAGTTTCATGCCATTGATAAATTCATCAAAAGGAATATGGATTAATTCTCTTTTAATATTTTTTTCTCTCCTTTCTTTACTGGTGCACTCAAGTTTTAAAGATCCTAGATGCACCTCTGCATGCGATGAACTTCTCTCCAACTAAACTATTTTTAAATTAAGAAGAATAATGACTAACGAGAAAGGATTGATGCCTTTTATTTGTTAAGTATCTCTGTATATAATTGTATTTGAGTCGTGAACCAATTTTGAGGGATTAATAAAGCCTTGCCTAATGGCCCAAATTAAAACGTGAGGAGGCAGAGTTGTCTCGTCTAAAATTCAAATTTCATAGAAATATGATTTGTGTCCAACAACTAAATTTATGTACCCATTATTGGAAAAAAAAAAAAGAAGTTCAAAGTTTAGTTTATACAAAGTAAATCCTCTAAAAACACTGTACAGCTTTTCACAAATTAAATTAAAATTTAAAGATAAGACTAATACTATAACAAAGGTTCTTGGTTTTCTTAATGTTAATTTGAAAAAGTTGTATACGATTGCACTTATCTTAATGTACTTTTGAAGAAAATTGTGTATGAAAAGGCATACATGTCTAGAAATAATTTATCAAGAAAAGGAAGTCAAAATACTTTATGTTTTAGATTAAGGGTGTGTTTGTTATAACGAAAATTTTTTTCCATGGAAAGAAAATATTTTCTTGGAAAACAAGTAGTAATCTTATTCATTTTTCGGTGTTTGGTACGCAAATNAAGGAAAATGAGTTAATAAGAAAAATATTTTCCAAAATATTTAAGCCAACCAAACATGAGAAAATTGGAAAATATTTTCCGGAAAATGTTTTCCTTCATACCAAACAAACCCTAAGAGTCGTTTGGTTGGTAATTATAGTTCTTTTGTTTTATTTCTTCACCTGTTTTTCTATCCTTTAGTCGTAGATTATAGTTCCTTTGTTTTATTTTTTCACCTGTTTTTCTGACCTTTAGTTGTAAATTATAGTTTCCTTAGTTCCTTTATTTTATTTCTTCGACCTTTAGTGGTAGATTATATTTCGGTAGTTCATTTTACTTTAGTCGCTTGTTTTCGGGGTAGTAGTGTCACCTAGATTATAGTGGCTCTGGTGAATACTAGTAGAGTAAGGTCTAGTTCTCGGGGCTATCAACGCGGTGGGGGAAGGGGGGGGGGGGGGGGGGGGGGGGGGAGGTGTAAGTGTAGTTAGTAGTTAACCATTAGTTAGCTAAATTAATAACTATGGTTAGTTGTAGTTAGTTGTATAGCTAGGGACCACTAGTTGGTTAGAGTAGTTATATACAGTCCTTTTCACAGTTTAGCTTCTTCTTCTTCTTCTTCTTCTTCTTCTTCTTCTTCTTCTTCTTCTTCTCTGTATTGTATCAAAGAACAGAGCTTTTCCTTTTACTCAAACTTTCTCTCTCTAAATTTCTCTCTTTCTGATCTTTGAATTCAAGTTTCATGCCATTGATAAATTCATCAAAAGGAATATGGATTAATTCTCTTTTAATATTTTTTTCTCTCCTTTCTTTACTGGTGCACTCAAGTTTTAAAGATCCTAGATGCACCTCTGCATGCGATGAACTTCTCTCCAACTAAACTATTTTTAAATTAAGAAGAATAATGACTAACGAGAAAGGATTGATGCCTTTTATTTGTTAAGTATCTCTGTATATAATTGTATTTGAGTCGTGAACCAATTTTGAGGGATTAATAAAGCCTTGCCTAATGGCCCAAATTAAAACGTGAGGAGGCAGAGTTGTCTCGTCTAAAATTCAAATTTCATAGAAATATGATTTGTGTCCAACAACTAAATTTATGTACCCATTATTGGAAAAAAAAAAAAGAAGTTCAAAGTTTAGTTTATACAAAGTAAATCCTCTAAAAACACTGTACAGCTTTTCACAAATTAAATTAAAATTTAAAGATAAGACTAATACTATAACAAAGGTTCTTGGTTTTCTTAATGTTAATTTGAAAAAGTTGTATACGATTGCACTTATCTTAATGTACTTTTGAAGAAAATTGTGTATGAAAAGGCATACATGTCTAGAAATAATTTATCAAGAAAAGGAAGTCAAAATACTTTATGTTTTAGATTAAGGGTGTGTTTGTTATAACGAAAATTTTTTTCCATGGAAAGAAAATATTTTCTTGGAAAACAAGTAGTAATCTTATTCATTTTTCGGTGTTTGGTACGCAAATTAAGGAAAATGACTTCTCAAGAGTACTCATAAATAATTTAGATATGATAAACATGAAGCCATAAACTTTCGAACCAATAACCTTCCGAACCCACAAATTTCATAAACTTCCGAACCGCTAAACTTTCGAAACCGCAAAATTTCAAACCCATAAACTTTATAATTTCTAAACTCGTAAACTTCCAAACACATAAACCTCGAACTCTTAACTTTGAAATTTGTAAATTTTTGAACCTTAAACCGAAAAATAAAAAAACTAAAACTAAAAAATATATTAAAAAAATATTTTTTTTGGGGGGGGGGGGGGGGGGGGGGGGGGGGGGGGGGGGGAGTAAGAGTGCTAAGGGAGCTACTAGGAGGAGAGTGAGGTCTTGGAACATAGGAACTTTGACTGGAAAATCTGTAGAATTAGCGAAGATTCTCGAGAAAAGGAAGATTAATATAGCTTGGTGTACATGAGACTAGGTGGGTAGGAGATAAGGCACGGGAAGTGGGCAGTTTCAAACTTTGGTATTCTGGGAGGGTGGGGGCAGGAACGGGGTAGGTATCTTGGTTGATAAGGACCTTTGTGAACTAGTGGTGGAGGTTAGGAGGGTGAATGACAGGCTGATGACTATTAAGCTAGTTGTTGGAGGTTTTACTTTGAACATAATCAGGCGCACATACCCCAAGCAGGCTTGGATGAAGAAGTCAAGAGGCGTTTCTGGGAGGATTTGGATGAGATGGTTGTTGCACCCCATATTTTCGTACGTGCAAATACGCCATAAATAAATTGATAGAAGCTCGGAAATGAGATGTTACATCCCGCATTTTCGTATGTTAAAGTTTTGTCATAGCTTAATCGATGTAAGTTGGGGAATGAGATTATTTTGAGATTATATGCATTATGCTATTTCAAACAAGTGATAAGTAAATTCGTGAAGGTGAGAGGGTAAGTGAATCGAAAATAATGAGTTTTGTCGAAGTTTGACATTTTGGAATAATATACGGTCCAAGCTATAATACCATATATTTATGGACTAGTGCCATATACAAGGTACCACATGACCATGATAGTATAATATATAAAGTGTGTTAAAAATGAGTAGTACTTTAAGTAATTTAAGATAATTCTTAATTATGTGGGTAATTAGTTAATTATTTATTTAGTGAGAGATTAACTATGTAATTAGGGATGTGTGAATAATTAGTAGGTGGGGACAAAGCCCTCAACGTGGCAGCAAACCTACACCCATAAGTGTGACTCCTAAATCCATATAATAAGGTGGCATTAAGCAAGTTCTTTGTGGCTTAGTTATTATACAAGTGAGGCCCACAAACCCACAAATATAAGACCCGACCGGTGGTTTTGAGATCTAGCGCGTCATTCAGCAGTTTGAGGCCATGAGCAGCTTCACTTCAGGTATTATGACTTGTACGTATGGTCGGAATTGAATTCCGGGAGTTTCAGAGTTGATTTGTAAAGAGAACTCTCGTTTCAGAAGCTCTAAGTTGGAAGGATCGATTAAGGTTGAATATTTGAGTAAACAACCTCGAAATCGGGATTTGAAGGTTGCAACAGGTTCGTATGATGATTTTGGACTTCGCCGTATGTCCGGGTCGGGTTTTGGTTGGCTCTAGAGCATTTCAGCTCCTGTTGCAGAAGTTAGCATTTTGGGAAGAAACTCATAAATTTGGGTTGAAGTGCATTTCAATGTTATCGATGCTCGTTTGGGGTTCTGAGCATGGGAATAGCTCCGCATGGTGATTCTGGTATTGGGAGCGCGATCAGAAGTGGATTCAGAGGTCCATAGGTCATTTTGGAGTCATTTGGCTAAAGTTAGAAATTCGAAGATTTTGAGGAGCTAGACCGAAAGTGGACCTTTTGATATCGGGGTCGGATTTCGATTTCGTAAGTTGGAGTAGGACTGTAAGGTTAAAGATGACTTGTGTGCAAAATTTGAGGTCAATCGGACGTGATTTGATAGGTTTCAGCATCAAATGAAGAAGTTTGAAATTCTAAGTTCATCAAGTTCGAATTGGGGCGTAATACATGTTTTTAGTGTTGTTTGATGTGATTTCAAGGATCGACTTAGTTCGTAATGTGTTTTGGGATAGGTTGGTGTGATCGAACGGGTTCCCGGGGGCCTCGAGTGGCTTCCGGATGGTCAACGGATCGATTTTGGCTTTATGGAGGTGCTGAAGGCTGCTGTCTTCTGGTGTAAACGCACCTGTGAGGATTTGGCCGCAGGTGCGGAGCCGCAGAAGCGGCCTAGGAGTCGAAGAAGCGGGCAGGAGTGTATGTGCGAGGGAAGATCCGCACCTGCGAAGGCGCAAATGCGGAAGGGAGATTGCAGGAGTGGGAGCTACTGGGTTAGTTAGAACCGCACATGCGATGGTTTTCCGCAGGTGCAGAGCCGCAGGAGTGGCTAATGGACCGCATGTGCGAAGGTCAGGGCCGGGCAGTGTCTTCTTTAAAGCGATGGGGTTTGGCTCATTTTCATTTTATTTCGTCCATAGGAGCCGATTTTGGAGCAATGTGGAGCGCCATCTTCATCAACTAGTAGGGGTAAGTGCTTCCTTCCCAATTTTGAGTTTAATACATCGATTATGTATATATTTTAGCATGGAAATTAGTAGAAATTTGAGATTTTTAAAGTAAAACCTAGAAATTTATATTTTTGGATTTTGGCCACGAATTTGGGAATGGAATTGAGAACAAATTATATATTTGAGTTCATAATATTATGGATAATATTTATCTTCTAAAAATTTCGGAATCCGGGCACGTGGGCCTGAGAGTGATTTTATTGACTTTTCGATCGGGGTTAGGAATATTATGAATTGGATTATAATGAGTATTCGAGCGTATATTAATGGGTTTGCATAATTATTGGCTACTTTTGGAGCGTTGTGCATCGGTTTGAGTCGTCAGAAGGGCTTGGAAGCCGGTTATGAAACTTTGAAGCGAGGTAAGTCTCCTTTCTAACCTTGTAAGAGGGAATTTTCCCCATAGGTGAAATAATTAATTATGTGCTACTATTTGTGGGGGCTACGTACGCATAAGGTGACGAGAGTCCATACGTAGCTACTAGCTATGCCAATGTCCGGGTCGTTTTAGGCTTACATCATGCCTTGTTGATATTGTTATTGATTTATGTTTATTGTTTGCCTTGAGAGGGAGCGAGATTAAGTTCACTTATTAAATGTTTTGAGAGGAGTTGAAATTTAAGAATTTAAGATTTAAAAGGTTTCGTTTGAACTCCGTAATTTCGACATGAATTGAGGAATATTATAATAGCTTAAGAAATCTATGTGTAACCGCATCGCATATATGTCTCGCGAGCGGGGTATTTTCCTTCTACTACTCTTATGAGATCGGGCCGTTCACCTCGGCAGGATTTATGTACCACACTTTCATGGGAGCGGGCCGTTCGCCTCGGCAAGTTAATAGATGCATCTATCGTTCGCACCGTTCGACCCTTCGGCAGTGCACAATTTACTTTTATGTTGGATCAGGCCGTACGCCTCGGCATTTCCTATATATATATTATCCTCATGGAATCGTGCATAATATTTGGCTAGAAGCCAGTGTATCTGAGGGTCTCCCGCTTATTTGAATTATGACAACCTGTTGATGAAATCCACTGTATCTATGTATCTGCTCCAGCTACGGAGGGAACTTGCTAGTTGAGAGCTGAGTAAAAGGTAAAGAAGGGAATTGTAACACTTAATTTATACTTATTGGTTTCATATATTTACTCTGTTTCATATTTATTCACTTCTTCACCATACCTAATATTGTTGGACCACTAGTAAGTGTCGGAGTCGACCCCTCGTCACTACTTCTTTGAGGTTAGACGGGATACTTACTGGGATGCGTTATTTTTGTACTCATACTATACTTGTTGTACATTTTTTTGATGTACAGGTACATGTATGGAGAGTGGCCTCGTGGGCACAACAACATGGTTGGTACAGGGACTTAGGTGAGCTGCATCTTATGAGACGATCCGCAGCCAGCAAAGTCTCCTTCAGACATATTGTATTTTCTCTTCTGTCCAGTTTGTATTCTGGACAGTTATTGTATTACATTTTAAATTCCTAAAAAATTTTCATGCACTTATGACATTGGATTCTGGGATGACTATGGGATTTATTCATTATGTGAACTTGTTAAAGACATCTCGTTACTCAGTGGAAGTTCATTATTTGCTATTTAATGTAATGAAAAGAAATGATTTCAAAAATATTAAACTAAGAATTCAATTAACTATTTTATGTTGGCTTGCCTGAAAGTGGTGTCCGGCGCCATCACGACCTTTAAATGGATTCTGGGTCGTGAAAACATGGTATCAGAGTGCTAGGTTCCCTTAGGTCTCACGAGTCATGAGCGAGTCTAGTAGGATCTTGCGGATCGGTATGGAGACGCCTGTACTTATCTTTGAGAGGATATGGGGCTGATAGGAGTACTTCCCTTCTTGATTTCTCATCGTGCATTTGATTCCTTTGAGGCTTATGCCTATGTATCCTTCCTACTCAATCTTACGTGAAGCGCTTGCTATAAATCGGAAATTGAGGGATTGTAATGGTACTACAGATATGGTGCAGGATGTTTCTCCCTGTGTATTTGATGGGGTTATTCTCATCGCCTTGCGAAAGGCTGTTCTATCGTTTTAGCTCAGTGTCGGTATTTTATTTTCGTTGGAGGAAAGACAACCAGACTATGAATGATCAGGTTTGGGTTGATGGAGTAATGAGACTTGGTGTTTTCAAGTGTGGTGGAATTTTCGTATATGATGAGGTATCGTCATCCTTGATTGAATGTGTTGAGTTCGCCGGTGTTATGATATTCTTAAGAATTGCCTTCAGGGCATGGTATTATGAAATGGTGTCGGGTAAGTGGCTGTCAGAGATTGGGGTGTGCGGTGGTTCAAGATCGGATCGGTGTTTCCGATGCTAGCGACTCGAGAAGGAGGATCTTCAAAAAGGGTGGAAGTTAGTAGCGATCCATCAGTTCAAGTGCTATAAAGATAGATATTTATCTAAGGCAACAACTGAGCAGCAAAGGATGAGGAAGGACATGCGGGGAGTGTCAGGCAGTGATTAAACTTCTAGAAGGCCAGGTTTAAGAAGCGAAAGTCGAGTAGTCTCTTAAAGGAGTGAGTTTGACCAAAGTGGGAGAGTGGCAAAGTAGCATACGGGTTCAGTGGCAGGATAACTACGCACCTTGAGGAAAAGCTTAGAGTGATTCGGGGATTAGTGGACGATGATTGGGTCCACGGGCTTAATTTGAAATATTGGCTATTATATGGCGGGGGAATTGGATGCAACAGGAAGAATTTTCTCGATATGAAGAAGGATACAACGTAACTTTGAATTGAAAGATATTGTCGCACATCTAGTTTATGTCCATAGGGAGTGAACAGACTGCTGTTGGTGAAGGAGAAGGGGCTCAGGATGGGTTATTGAGGTCGTAGTGACTGCACCCTGTGCAACAACGTTGGAAGATATCGGCATGTAATTTCCGCAGGTGGATTATCTTCTGTGATCAGGTCAGCAGTCGCTTGGTTGGCAAAGTTTCTACGAAGGATTTTACCGGCTAACAGAAGGATTTTGAGGAATTTGGCTAATTGGTGGCGCAAGATCAGTTCAGCAATGAAGAAAGAATCTTGGTGGGTTCCAGAGTCGTGTAATGGTAGCTTCAAGCTAAGTGAGAGAGTCTCACCTCCTACGGTTGGATTGCATGATCGTCTATTTGTGAGATTTCTGGGTATTAGCATATTGATGGGTTATTACAGCTAAGGAAAGGGAACATAAGTAGTAATTTGAGCAAAGGAATTGGTAAAGGTGTGCTACGGTTGGCTTTATCGTCTTGTGTTCGGGCTTCGGAAGGAATTAGGACTTAATCTTCGTACATAGGTGATTTACAAGGGGAGTGATTCATTCAGGTGCTTTATTAAGATGGATTTTCATGTGCCAGCAGAGCCTCGGAGTTGATTTTATTCGGGACCAAGTCAGAGTGGGTGACTCTCAATAACAGTCCTAGCGAATTCAAAGGTTAAAAATGCGGTGCTTAAGGATTACGAGCTCGTGGTATGGTTACAAATTGAGCTTTTGCAGCAGTTATTGATAAGAGGCATGAAATGTTCTATGATATTTTTGACTTGCAGATTAGAATTTGGAGGAAAATGAGGAAATGACTTCGGACTCATAGAATAATTATCGGATTGGGTGTATTAGTCGAATATGCGGATGTGCGTGCGATGAGGGCATGGAACAGTTCGTGAGTTTGGAGGCAACATGGTATCCCAGAAGGGTTGTTTGGAGATGGCATGGTTTCATGGTGCAAGGCCACTCAGAAGGAGTTCCTATTAAGTTGTTATGTGTTGACTGGAGTTATTATTATTTCTGAGTCAAGTCAAGGTTAATTTAGAAGAAGCCAAATCGGTTAGCCACGGTTGAATTGGCGTGATGTCGACAGTGATCAGTTCCTCCAGCGTGGTTAGATTATGCAAGTGATTTTTGGCGGTGCATGCTAGGCTTGACGACCGCCATAATTGGTTTTATCTGGGAGTATTCAAGTATTAGGTCATGTGATGTGTAGGCGGATCCCGGAAGGGTTATGGTAGTTTAGACCACTAATTGAGGATTTGCTTGTTCTACAGTTATGAGAATTCATTCTTGTATTTCTATGGTTCTCTCAGAATGAGTTAAGTAAAGAGTTTCTATATGATGAAGTGTTTACCCTATTAGTGGTTCAGGGGTTATGATGAAATTCTTGTGCTATCGCATATTGGCATGTTAGGTGCAGTGAGCGGTATGAAACTGAAGGTGAAGGTGAGGGTGAGGGTCAATGAGCGGTATGATGGAACGAGCTCAGATGAGCAGGAAAGGGGTTTGGATGTTTAGAGTAAGCTGGTATTGTCTTCAGCATCACCTGAGATAAGTGTTTGTGTAAGAGGCTTAGCATTCTGGATGCAGATTCTTGATTTGCTTTGCAACATTTGTATGGCCGGTGGTATGAAGGTGCAGACTTGTTACTTGGTGCATGAGGTCGTGGAAGTGTATTCCACGGGAAGATTGTATAAGTGTGACATGTAGTCACTTGACTGATTGAAGATTTAAACCATGTATGAGGAATGTGGTAATACTGCTTATTTGAGGATTTATGCCTGGAGGGCACTCAGTTAATTTGGTTGTGGATTGTGGGAGTTTGTCCCGGCTATGATGGTTGTTCTTGTGTGTTATGAGAAAAGTGGGATATTATGGACCCAGGAAAGGCTATTAGTCTAGTTTGGTGCGATCAGTATCGGCTCGAGGTCTGTGAATGAATTTAAATATGAATATGGTCTCTATATCATGCCAGATATGGTCATTTCAGCATAACACTCCTCATGGAGGAGTATTCGGATGATGGATGTTGTTTCGTTGTCGGCTATTTCATGTAAGGTTATACTGTGCGGTGTGAGTTGTGTAACGGCTTGATAAATTTCTTATGTGTTGAGGTTCCGCGTAGCGATGGTGTTATGTGAGCAAGATGGCTCTTTAGATTCAGATTATATATCGCACCTCAGTTGTGCTTGAGTTTTGTAGCGTATGGCGCTATCTGTCTCCCCAGTGTTGATATTATGCACTTAGTGCGCTTGTGACCGATATTCGGTATTTTGTTGCAATGAGAAATTTAGATCAATGTGTATCTCCTTATGTGAATTTTATGTGTGGATCGGGTGGCACGTCGCCACAGGTATGCTGTTTGGATCGGGTTGCACGCCGCAATAGTGTGATGATGAGTATAGTTTTTATATTCCATTTTTGTGTATTTTGTTTCCCCTTTTGTGAAAAGTTCATATTAGTTACGTGGTTGAGTAGTTCTTGCAGAGTTCATTTCCCTTATGTGTCACGTTCGAGTTTGTAGTTTAGTGGGACATTCTGGCATCATGTGAGACTGTTGGTCATGTCTGGGGTGGCTTATTGCCTGAGTAGCTCGCACTGGGTGAGATGAGATTATTGGTTCTATGATCAATGCGATCAGATTATATGAAATATATTAAAGAGTAAATTCCATTATTTGGTTCATAATGATGTAATGGTTCTTGTCAGGAGTATGGACTCAATGAATTGCTGACTTGGCAGTTGGTTATGAATTTCTATACATCTTTTCCGCCATGGAAGTATTGCAAGAGTTGGAACAAGACTCATATGAGTCATGAGGTGCGAGTGAGCATCAGATTCGTGGAATGTCGGTTGTGATCATCAGAGAGTGTTATTATGGTCGTGCGAGTTATGCAGTGCATAGTGTGAATTCAGCAAAGGAATGCACTCATATCTTGGTACATCGTGTAGGGATTGATGCAGTGCTCGTATGTTGGAAGTAGGCGTGGCAGAGAATTTCCAGATGTTGGAATTGGGCTCTAAGGCTTATTTACTTAAATATAAGAGAATATCTTCAGAGTTGCTCGAGCTAATGTGCTCAACTGAGTGGTGGTAGCACGGGTAGGTGCTGAGGTGTCAACCAGTGATTTTACACAACCCCAGTGCAGTTCTTAGCACGTTCGAGGACGAACGTATGCTTAAGTGGGAGAATGTAATGATCCGACTAGTCATTTTGAGATCTAGCACGTCGTTCAGCAGTTTGAGGCCATGAGCAGCTTCACTTAAGGTATTATGACTTGTACGTATGGTCGGAATTGAATTCCGAGAGTTTCAGAGTTGATTTGTAAAGAGAACTCCCGTTTCGAAAGCTCTGAGTTGGAAGGATCGAGAAAGGTTGAATCCTTGAGTAAACGGCCTCGTAATCGGGATTTGAAGGTTCCAACAGTTTCGTATGATGATTTTAGACTAAGCCGTATGTCCGGGTCAGGTTTTGGGTGGCCCGGGAGCGTTTTGGCGCCTGTTGTGGAAGTTATTACTTTGGGAAGAAACTCGTAAATTTGGGTTGAAGTGCATTTCAATGTTATCGATGTCCGTTTCGGGTTCTGAACTTGGGAATAGCTCTGCATGGTGATTCTGGTATTGGGAGCGCGATCGGAAGTGGATTCGGAGGTCCGTAGGTCATTTTGGAGTCATTTGGCTAAAGTTAGAAATTCGAAGGTTTTGAGGAGTTAGACCGAAAGTGGACCTTTTGATATCAGGGTCGGATTTTGATTTCGGAAGTTGGAGTAGGACCGTAGGGTCGAATATGACTTGTGTACAAAATTTGAGGTCAATTGGACGTGATTTGATAGGTTTCGACATCGAATGAAGAAGTTTGAAATTCTAAGTTCATCAAGTTCGGATTGGGCCGTAACTCATGATTTTTAGCCTTGTTTGATGTGATTTCAAGGCTCTACTTAGTTCGTAATGTGTTTTGGGATAGGTCGGTGTGATCGGATGGGGTCCCGGGGGCCTCGGGTGGATTCCGGATGGTCAACGGATCGATTTTGGCCTTATGGAGGTGCTGAGGCTGCTGTCTTCTGGTGTAACCGCACCTGCGAGGATTTGGCCGCAGGTGCGGAGCCGCAGAAGCAGCCTAGGAGTCGCATAATCGGGAAGGAGCGCAGGTGCGAGGGAAGATCCACACCTGCAAAGGCGCAGATGCGGAAGGGAGATCGCAGGAGCGGGAGCTGCTGGGTTGAGTTAGAGTCGCGCTTGTGATGGTTTTCCGCAGGTGCGGCTAATGGACCGCAGGTGCGAAGGTCGGGGGTGGGCAGTATCTTCCTCAAAGCGAAGGATTTGGCTCATTTTAATTTTTTTCGTCCATGGGATCCGATTTTGGAGCAATGTGGAGCGCCATCTTCATCATCTAGTAGGGGTAACTGCTTCCTTCCCAATTTTTAGTTAAATACATCGATTAGCCGGTGAAATCCACTGTATCTATGTTTATGCTCCAGTTACGGAGGGAACTTGCTAGTTGAGAGCTGAGTAAATGGTAAAGAAGTGAATTGTACCACACAATTTATACTTGTTGGTTTCATATATTTACTCTGTTTCATATTTATTCACTTATTCACCGTACCTGATATTATTGGACCACTAGTAAGTGTCGGAGTCAACCCCTCGTCACTACTTCTTCGAGGTTAGACGGGATAGTTACTGGGTACGTGTTGTTTTCGTACTCATACTACACTTGTTGTACATTTTTTGATGTACAAGTACGTGTATAGATAGTGGCCTCGTGGGTGCAGCAACATGGTTGGTACGGGGACTTAGGTGAGCTGCATCTTATGAGATGATCCGCAGCCAGCATAGTCTCTTTCAGACATATTATGTTTTCTCTTCTGTCCAGTTTGTATTCCGGACAGTTATTGTATTACATTTTAAATTCCTAGAAATTGCTCATGCACTTGTGACACCGAGTTTATGGGATGACTATGGGATTTATTCATTATGTCAACTTGTTAAAGACATCTTGTTACTCAGTGGAAGTTCATTATTGCTATTTAATGTAATGATTTCAAAAATATTAAAATGAGAATTTAATTAACTATTTTATGTTGTCTTGCCTGACAGTGGTTTTCGGCGCCATCACGACCTTTTAATGGATTCTGGGTCGTGACACCCAACGTGGCAGAAAACCTACACCGATAAGTGTGACTCCTAAATCCATATAATAAGGTGGCATTAAGAGAGTTCTTTGTGGCTTAGTCATTATAAAAGTGAGGCCCACAAACCCACAAATATAAGAGGTCTTCTTACCTCATTAAGAGATGATGTTATGTGATAATGATGAAGCCTCTCTTCAATGCACAAATTGAAGATGTTCACATCTTCTAAAGTAACGGATGAGCTTCAGAAAATTCATACAAGATCCGATTATGTGTGAGATGCAATTTTAAGAAAGCACGGTACAATCTTTCTCAAGAATATCATACGAATTTTTCCCTACTTCGATCCACTGTTACGTGATTTGTCGCAATTGACGTATATTAGAGGGATTTTCAAGAGAATCGGCTCAAGTATGTTAAGGCTATCCCTTATTGAAGTACTTCTCATGCATTGCATTCATTTATACATGTACATTGACCCATGATCAGATGGCGTTATATACATACATACATGTATATATATATATATATATATACA
>ML392141.1:24028-60616 GCA_005239525.1 Nicotiana knightiana
TATATATTATTTTTAAGAAGTACTCGGGCTTCTGATAACCAAAGAGATTAGCTAATAATAGAATTTAGACTTGTAAATAAGAAAGCAATAAGATAGCATAAAAGTAAGTTTATTTCAATAGTGGTTCGAATGTGTCTCTACAAGTGAGATCTTACACCCTTTTATAGGGAATTTCTTAATATAACGTCTATTCTTCTTAATGATTGAGCATTAATGAATATATATATCATTAATGTAACGTTACAATAGGTAACCGTAACTGTTGCGTGAAGATTTTGTAACATTTAGCTCTTTGATTGTAGATCTATGAATCTGCTCTTTATTCTGCCCTGGTTCATTCTGACCGTGTCTCTTAAACTCCTCAATTAGACTGGAGCTTCCACTCCTAATTATCTCGTGGGTGTTTTATCCCGTACCTCTTTGTTCCGTACCTCTTTCTAAGCTTTCATTCAGTTGTCGCTCTTCCGTTGCTCCGCATATATTGCTTTGTCATCCAAGATATTACACGTGTAATGTCTACTTTTTACCAATACATATAGTCCCCCCACATACCATTTATTTATCACTTGAATATTTGGTAAGTGGATACTCATTTATGGCGGGAATTTTTTGTCGCCGTTTTACTCATACCATTGCATCTGTCTCTGAACGTACACGCTGCTTGTCACTTCTTTTAAATGCACATGCCACATGGTGATTCCAGATTGGTTCTGCAATTCATCAGCGCACTTTAGGGCTTTTTGTGGCTGCATCACTCACGAAATGACAGTTTTAATAATGACTTTCACATAAATATCTTTCCTTTTTTTGACGGTTTCCTTCGTGTATAAATACCCGACGATTGGCTTCGTGTATAAATACCCATTTTTTCCTTTGCTTCTACGAAAAACTTCTAACTTTCTTTTGCTTCTTGCAAGTCCTTCTTTCATGCAAATATGTCTTCTTTAAACCAAAACCCCAAAAAAGTAATAATAGTCGATGAACTATCTCCTTCTTCTACTCTGATCCGGAGTAGGAGGGGCGGTAGATTAAGGAGTTTGGGCTCAACATCTTCTAGAGGGTCTTCTTCTTCTCAACGTAACATTACTCCCCCGCCAACTTCTAGGGTTATTGTTACTCCATCTTCTTCTAGGGCTAGAGCTTCTTGATCTTCTTTTAAGAGTAAAGAATCCAGTGAACCACTTCGCGAACCAAAGGTAGATGAGATTGGACCCGCTGAATTTTCTTTCATAAATGACAGTGAAGCCATAAGAAAACAGCTTTCTTCCATAAAGTCTCATGATCGCGCTGATCTTTACCCTACTCAAATTACTGAGGGTTTGATTTCTCTTGTGCGCAGAGACTGTTATTGGAAATTTGATTTCCCGGTCTTGGTCCCAAATGAAAATCAAAGGATAACTTCTTACAAAGCAGGCTATTCTTTTGTATATACCTACCCTTTTACTTTGGGTTTTAGGCCTTCCATCGACCCTGTCATTATAGAGTTTTGTCAATTTTTTAACGTGTGTTTGGGACAAATCGGTCCTATCGTCTGGAGGGCAGTAGCATGCCTCAGATATTTGGCTAACTTAGATTCACTTCGTTTTACCTTTTATCATCTTATTCACCTCTACTCTCCCAAGTTATCCCGCCAAGGAATCTTTACCCTTGTGGCTAGGAGTAAGAGAGTTTTAGTCAATCCTGATGATGATAAAGATAGAGGTTGGTATGCCAGGTTTGTTGCAACCATGGGAACCATCGAGGAGATTTTCGATTTTCTTGGTTGGGTAGAAAAATTATTGATGATCGCTCCAATGGAAGAACATTCTTGGAAATACCTTTCTACAAGGTTTGGTTGGAAAGTAAAAACCCATGTTAGGTTTTTATACGTTTCCCTTTTCTCTCTTTTTTGAACTTCTCTAATCCTTTTTGTTTGTTAGGGTTTCCCGCTCGTGGTGTCACCGCTGCTGCTATAACTGCTTCGAAGCTCTCTTTGGTCAAGGCTCAAGAAATTATCTTAAATTCTTCTTCGTCAAAAAGGAAAGTGGGTAGGAATCAAACCTTAGAAGATGATGAGGAGTAGGAGGAAGGCTCGTTGGTTCGTAGGCCACGAGCAAGAAAAAGAGTCATGTCTGATGAAGAATCTGCTTCTCTTACTGGTCCATCTTCCGTGCCTGAGCCTGATCATTCTACCCCTGCATACTCTAAGGAGGAAACTCCTTCTGAATCCACTGAGTCAGTTGAGTAATTGTTCCATCGAGTTTTTTGCTCAATTTCAGAGGAGACACCTCTTGCCATGTTTCCTCCTTCTGCTCTAGTGGAACTTCAGTCCGATGTGCCTGTTGTTGTTTCTGCTTCCCCATCTGTGCCACTCGTGGCTCCTTCATATACCCCTACTATCGTGCCTTCTATTATTGAAGTAGGTTCTTCTAGCAATGGGGAGATGAAGCGAATTACGATCGAGGTTCCTGCGGAAGGTAGCCTCTTAAAGAAATCAGGCCAGGCAGATGTATGATTGAAGCCTTTGATTGGCCCGGTTGAAAAGTCAAAATTGGAAAGTCATAGCTCCTTAACGTGGATGAATGAGATTGTACACTCATCTTTGAATGTAACCTTCCTGTTATTCCGTCTTAAAACTAGCCTATATCGTATCCAATTTTTTTTTTTGTGTAGATCAATCTCATTGGTACAGAGTTTATGAAAAGGAACGTACATACGGAGCAGTTAATGAATGACCACCATACCGAGGCTGATAACTGGAAGGAACAATTTGAGAGCCTTCAACTTGATATGGAAGAAGTAGAAGAGGAAAAGTGCACCTTAGAGCAGCAGGTTAGAGTGATAGCAGCAGAGTTAGCCATTGAGAAAGCTTTGTCGAATCAAGAAGGCAAAGATAAGAACATCCTGGAGTCCTCATTTGCAGAACAGTTTTCCCGTGCTTCTGAAGAAATAAGAAGCTTGAAGGATTTGCTAAACCAGAAGGAGGCTTATGCTGGAGAACTCGTGTAATCGCTTACTCAGATCCAAGAAGACCTCTGTGGATCCTCTAACAAAGTTTAATTTCTGGAGAGATCCCTTGCTCATTTACAAGCTTCCTACGATGTTTTTGTGGTTGAAAGGGATGAGCTGAGAGCAGATGTTGAACAATAGGAGAAGGACTATGAAGCTCTCGAGGATAAGGCAACTGTTGATGTGAGTTGGTCTTACTTGAATGCCCGGCTTGATACATTAACAGAAGTGGGCCAAGAAAACTTTGACTTACAAGCTGAAATTGCCAAAACTAAGGAGACAATTGAAAGGTCTCGGTAGAGTCAAAGTTTTTCATCACCTGAGGTTGAAGTTCCAGTGGATGATGAGATCGTGCCTGATGAAGCTGTTTCCCAAGCCTCGCCATCTCAAGCTGCTCCTCCTGTTGATGAAGATAATCCTCCCAGTGCCTAGTGAAAGTGTTTATCAACCCCTCTTTTTTTTCTTTTTTGGAGCAATTGGTGGTTACCCTCGGTCCCATTTGGGGCTGAAGTTTGGTTTAGTAAGTCCCCAATGACAACTTAGGGGAAAATTTGTATAAATAAATTTGGTTTAAACTAAGTTAATATTTAGCTTTTACCATTATATAATATTAATATTTACATTTCTTAGCATGACTTGTGTTTTTTCGAGTTTTCATTTTACTCTTAAGTGTTTGCATTCTTTACGTTCGGGTTTTTGTTTTACCCCTTTGGTATTTAATTTTTCATTAAAAATGCTTCAGCATTTCGTGTCTTTTTGAAATAAGCACGATTTATAAAATATGGCCCTTTTATGAACGACACTTAATGAAGAAGATGTCTCAACTTCATAATGGTGTAAACATACAAAAGAGAGATAGGAATTCACATGTTTTTTCTGAATAATGCTTTGCAGAAAGTCTTTATATTATTCGAACTTTCGTAACATTTTACATGTGTTTGAGCATCGTCTATGACTCTTTCGTAATTGTTTTCTTTTACAAAAGGTTTTGAATAAACACGGGGGTATGAATTTCTTCCCGTAACTAAATTTTGCCTTTAACCTAAACATTCGTTTATATTCACGAGTATGTTCTTTGTAGGTTTCTGAATCAGGCTTTGTGTTTTTGTCTTTGGCTCTATGATTCTGCTCATAAATTTTGATTTGTTGGGAAAAATGGATCTCCAGGCTTGAACGTTGACTTTTTTGATAGTCTTCTTTGCCTCTTCCATACTGTATAGTCCCCCAAGTATTTGAGCTTTGAGGAATGAAATCTCGAGCACTTGACTATTCCTTTCTTGTGGTCCTTTTCCTGAAAAGGAAAAACATACGGGACTCGAAGGTATATAGTTTAGATGATGACTGCTAAACCCTTTGAAACGTCCATCAGAAAGTGGTAACCCTAGACCGAGATTTAATTTTTTCCTCGTCAGGTCTAATATCATCATCTGGTTATGGGTTAGCTTTTTGCCTATCATCTAAAATGGTTTGTATAATTTTAACTTTTCTAAATAAAATTAAATGTAATGATAGCTGACCGTAAGTATTTCTTTTCCTTAGAAGTAATATTTCTTCAAGTGAACAGCATTCCAACTTGTTGGTAAAATTCTGCCATCCATGGTTTCTAGCTCATAAGCACATTTTCTAGCAATACCACGCACTTTGTAGGGTCCTTCCCAATTTAGATTTAATTTTCCTGCTTCAGCCTCCTTTGTCGATTGAAAAACTTTCTTAAGGACAAAGTCTCCAATTTTGAAATACCTGAGGTGAGCTTTTCTGTTGTAATATCGCTCTACGATTTGCTTTTGAGCTTCCATGCGTATTAAAGCAGCTTCTCTCCTTTGCTTGAGTAAATCCAGATTTGTTCTCAACTTGTCATTGTTCTTCTGTTGTTGTTGTGAATCTCGGTTCACCAATTTCCACTGGTATTAGAACTTCTGAGCCGTAAACAAGCATGAATGGGGTTTCTCTCGTGGTTGTCTTTGCAGTAGTTCTATAAGTCCATAATACTGCCGGTAGTTCTCAGGCCAATTTCCCTTAGCTTTTTCCAATCGTTTCTTCATATTGTTAACAATGATTTTATTTGTTGACTCAGCTTTCCCGTTAGCCACGAGATGATATGGTGAAGAAGTGATTCATTTGATTTGCAAGATTTGGAAGAATTCTGTGATTTGAGAGCCTATGAATTGTGGGTCATTGTCACATACAATTTCCTTTGGTACACCAAAACGACATATGATGTTTCGCCATATGAAAATTTTCACTTCTTTTTCTTGCACATGTTTAAAAGCATCTGGCTCCACCTATTTTGAGAAATAATCTGTTAATACAAGTAAAAATCGTACCTTTCCTCTGGCTGGGGGTAGAGGTCCTACAATATCCATTCCCCATTTCATAAATGGCCAAGGTGATACAACCCTGTGTAATAATTCTGCAGGCCGATGCATATTGTTAGCATACCGCTGACATTTATCACATTTAGCTATGAAAGTTTCAGCGTCTTCTTCCATCTTAGGCCAATAGTACCCTACTCTGATTAGGGTTTTGACTAAGGATCATGCACCTGCGTGGTTCCCACAATGTCCTTCGTGTACTTCTTTAATCATGTACTCAGTTTGATTTGGTCCAAGGCACCTTTTTAGGGGACCTCTAAACATTTTGCGAAACAGAGTGTCACGAACTAGGCAGTACCGTGCAGCTTTTTGGCGAAGTGCTTGAGCTTCTTTATTACCTTCAGGCACGGTACCATTCTGCAGAAAATTTACAATTTCGTTTCTCCAATCCCTGGTTAGATTATTAAATGTTACCTAATTCTTGTCCTGATCAATTGCTGAATGAAATAAGTGTATCACAATAGCATTGTCTTTATTCGTTACGTCGGTAACTGCTGCAAGATTAGCTAACGCATCCGCTTTTGCGTTTTCCTCTTTAGGTACTTGCATAATCTTCCATGATTGGAATTGGTTCACCAGGACTCGTGCCTTTTCCAGATATGTTGCATTCGAGTTTCTCTAGCAGTATAAGTCCCCTGCATCTGGTTCATCACTAGTTGAGACTCACTTTTGATCACGGTCTGCTCAATTCAGGGTTCTCGTGCTAATTCGAGTCCTGCAATGACAGCTTCGTACTCCGCTTCATTGTTAGTAATGGGATAACATTTAATAGCTTGCCTATCTTTTCACCTGAAGGTGGTATTAAAACAATTCCCAACCCGGCTCCTTTGATATTAGAAGAGTCGTCGGTGAATAGAGTCCATATTCCTGGATTAGCTCCGGCAAAGATTTGTAACTCTTTTTCTACTTCAGGAACTAAGCTAGTGTTAAAACCTGCGACAAAATCGACTAAAACCTGTGACTTTATTGCAGTCCTAGGTTGATAAAATATGCCATATTCTCTTAGTTCTATTGCCCATTTAGCTAGTCTACCTGACAGTTCTTGCTTATGCAAAATATTTCTTAAGGGATATGAAGTTACAACAGTAATTGGGTGACACTAAAAGTACGATCTTAACTTTCTAGCTGCCATGATTAGAGCCAAGGTTAATTTTTCTAGATGTGGATATCTAGTTTCAGAATCTAGTAAGGACTTACTTACATAGTAGATAGGAGATTGCTTACCTTTGTCCTCCCTTACCAGGACTGCACTTACGGCTATTTCTTCCATAGCAAGATAAATGTATAACCTTTCCCCTTCCTTTGGTTTAGACAGTAGTGGGGGATTCGATAGATAAGCCTTCAAGTCTTTAAGAGCTTTTTGACATTCTTTAGTCCATTCGAACTGATTCTGCTTATTTAGTACTGAGAAGAATTTAAAACTCTTCTCTGAAGATCTGGAGATGAATCTTCCTAAAGCTGTAATCCTACCTGTTAATCTTTGAACTTATTTTTTTCTCGTTACTACATCGGGTATTTCTTCAATAGCTCTAATTTGAGCAGGATTTACTTCAATGCCTCTATTAGATACGAGAAAACCCAAAAAATTACCTGATTCGATGCTAAAGGCGCATTTTTCTGGATTTAACTTCATGTTATACATGCGGAGGATCTCGAAAGTTGTTGAGAGATGTTGGAAATGATCTTCTGCCTTCGTTGAATATACCAACATGTCATCAATGTACACCTCCATTATTTTTCCCAGATGTTGGGTCACTAGACTTTGATACGTGGCTCCAGCATTTTTCAAGCCAAAAGGCATGACTTTGTAACAATAAGCCCCCCTCTTCATCGATCACTTTATTCTTGAACGATCCCTGCTTTATTTTCTTTTGCTTGACAGGTACGAAAGATGGGTCTTCATTTAGTTTATGAGTCATCACTTCTGGGGGTATACCTGTCATATCTGAATGGGACCAAGCAAAACAATCTGCGTTAACTTTTAAATATTTAATTAACTTACCTCTTCTGGTCGGGCTTAGCCTTGCTCCTATGTGGATTTTGTGCTCAGTCTTAAGCTCGAACAGTGGAATAGCTTCGAGCTCCTCAGTCATTATCTTGAAATTTTTATTCTCTCTTGGTTCTTGAATAACATCAGGTATGGAATCCATGTCCGTATGTCTTGATGTGACATCCGTGGTGATTTGATTCACCGTGTCTTTATCATTTTCTTCTGTATCTGTTCGAGTTTCTCCCTCGTCTTTTTATTCCTCGTCTATTTCTTTTTATCGGAATGCATCACTAAGTTGATGTTTCTTGAAGTCTGCTGATCACCTTGAATTTGCTGGATTCCCCATCTAGAAGGGAATTTGATTACCTGATGTAGGGTGGATGGTACTGCATCCATGTCATGGATACACGGTCTCCCCATGATTACATTATAAGCTATATCTATAACTTGAAATTTTTTTTCCTTGACGATGCATACTACATAGGTATTAAGCTCAATTTCTCCTTTTGTTATGACAGTAGAGTTGTTGAATCCGGACAAGGAATGTGCTTTTCGAATTACACGGTCCCCCATTAACATCTATTCCACAACCCTCAGCAAAATGATATTGACTGAGCTACCTGGATCAATCAATACTCCTTTTACGCTAGTGTCATGTATAAGTAGAGATATTAATAGTGCGTCGTTATGTGGAAGCAGTAATCCATCAGCATCTGAGTCATCGAATGAGATGCTATCAGCCTCCAAAGTCTCATGAGTCCGTTTCCTGTGGGTCACTATGAACTTGGACATCCTTCTTGCTGAAGTATAAGTTACGCCATTTACTTCCTCTCCTCCATTTATCACATTTACAGTTCTCTTCGAAGATGGTGGTTTTGGGGGCTCCTGCCTATTCTTCACATATGCCTGTTTACCTTTTTCACTAAACAGTTCTGTTAGATAACCTTGTTTTAATAAGTGTTCTACCTCACCTTGAAATAACCTGCAGTCTGATGTTTTGTGCCCATGATCATTGCGAAATTCACACCAGAAGTCTAGGTTCCTTCTGTTTGGATTTGATCCCATTTCTTTGGGCCATCGAACTTTATCACCCATATTTCTTAATACTGTAATTAATTCGGAAGTACTTACATTGAAAATGTAAACTCCAATTCTTGTATTACCTATATTTAGCTCATCTCGATCCTTTCTGGATCTTGATGATGATGAGCTCAAGTCTTTATTTGACGGTCTGTTATCAGACCGAGGGTTTTCAAATTTGGAACAAGCCTCTCCTCTCGAAGGTCCCTTTTATGGATCGTACCTGTTTTTGCCAGTTCTCATTTATGATTTGGAGCGTCTAGAACTCATCCTGTCTTCTGTTTTTGATTAGGAAATAGTGTCTTTCTCGATTCATAATTTGGTGTTGTACCTGTTATAAACATCATTCCATGTTGTAGCTGGGAACTCTCTCAAGATCTCATTGAGTCTCCTCGTGGCTTCATAGCTTTTATCGTTCAAATTACTTGCAAAGGCCATAACTACCCAATTGTCAGGTACTCTTGGTGAAAGCATCCTTTCACATTGAAACCTGTCTACGAATTCACGAAAAAACTCTGTATCTCCCTATTTTATTTTGAATATGTCTTCCATTCTCTTTTCCACTTTTTGTGCACCAGAATGTGCTTTATAAGCAAATCTACAAGCTCAGCAAAAGAATCAATAGAATTCTCAGGCAAGAGTGAATACCATGTTAATGCTCCTTTGGTGAGTGTCTCTCTAAACAGATTCAATTTCTTGCTTAGTCAGGTCGTTGCCTTTTACTCCTGTGGTGAAAGAAGTAACATGATCACGTGGATCAGTTGTCCCATCGTACTTTGGTATGTCAGACATTTTAAATTCTTGGGAATCGGCAAAGGTGTCGTACTTGGATTCCAGGGTTGTTGAGAGTATTTATCAATATCAATACCCTTGATGACAGGTGGTACTCCAGGAATTTGTTCGATGCGATCATATTCCTTCACCAGTTTCTGCAAGGTTAGTATTAAAGATTGTAAATCTGAATTATTAGACATACCTGATCTTCCTCCAAGTGATTCATTTAGAGTGCCTCTACTTCCTGAATTTGCTAGTCCAGATTGTGATTTTCTACAGTCGCGGTGTTGTTTGGAGGAGGCATAGCTGACACAGTTGGTAGACCTCTCATGAAATCTTGAAGAGCTTCACTCACATATTCCCCAACCATCTGCTTCACAGGGTCTTGTTCTCCTGTTTTCTTGTTTTCAATTTGATCATTGTTGTGAGTTGTAGATATTTCTGGGGAGTTGTCCCTTGAACCTCGTGGGGATCCCTGAGGCGATGGAACTGGGGTTCCATTTGTTTGTTGGTTGTTGTCGTTGGCATTCGACATGATTCGATAAAGGTTATTCGAGAAAGATTATCAGATTCCCGGTAACGGAACCAATTTTTTTAACCAAAGAATTGGATTCTTAGTCAAAACTATTTTAAGAAGTAATCGGGCTTCTGATAACCAAAGAGATTAGCTAATAATAGATTTAGACTTGTAAATAAGAAAGCAATAAGATAGCATAAAAGTAAGTTTATTTCAGTAGTGGTTCGAACGTGTCTCTACAAGTGAGATCTTACTCCCTTTTATAGGGAATTTCTTAATATAACGTCTACTCTTCTTAATGATTGAGCATTAATGAATATTTATATCATTAATGTAACGTTACAATAGGTAATCGTAACTGTTGCATGAAGATTCTGTAACGTTTAGCTCTTTGATTGAAGATCTATGAATCTGCCCTTTATTCTGCCTTGGTTCATTCTGACCGTGTCTCTTAAACTCCTCAATTAGACTGGAGCTTCCGCTTCTAATTATATCGTGGGTTTTTTACTCCGTACCTCTTTGTTCCGTACCGCTTTCTAAGCTTTCATCCAATTGTCGCTCTTCTATTTCTCCACATATATTGGTTTGTCATCCAAGATATTACACGTGTAATGTCTATTTTTTACCAGTATATATATATATATATATATATATATATATATATATATATATATATATATATATATGTGTGTGTGTGTGTGTGTGTGTGTGTTGTGTGTGTATATGGGATATGGCAAAAGATGACATTATATACGCACCACCACCTGATCAACTGGTATACGTTGATGATTTGCCACAGTGGCTGAGATAATATAATGGGATGCCCTCCAAGGCTTGATGATGTTATGTGCTCATAAACCTATGCATGGTATGACATTTATACGTATATGCATGACATTATAAATATGAAACGATTCACAGAGCTATTCAGACTTACATGTCGAGTCTTTTTCTCCATGTTTCTCTCATGTCTATTATTGACTTATTTTCATTCCTTATATACTTGGTACATTATTTGTATTGACGTCTCTTTTTCCTGGGAACGCCGTGTTTGATGCCCGTAGGTCCCGATAGACAGGTCGACAGTCCTCCAAGTAGGTTATCAGCTCAACGGAAGATGTTGGTGCGCTCCATTTGCTCAGTAGTTGCTTATTTGGTCAGTATGATTTGGACGTGTATTGTTTAGTATGGCAGGGCCCTGTCCCGACCTTTATGGTATTTATCTACTCTTAGAGGCTTGTAGACATATGTCATCTATGTAAAATATTGTATGGCCTTGTCGGCCTATGTTCAATATACGAGTAATCATTTTGGTCTTGTAGGCCCGTATGTCTTATGTATAAGTTGGTATTACATGTTTTATTCTAGTTATCCTACGGTAGCCTTTTCGTCTCATTTACCTATGATAGCATGATACGAAAAGATACATTATGTTGGTACTTGGTTGAGTAAGGTACCGGGTGCCTGTCGCAACCCATCGGTTTGGGTCATGACAAAAGTGGTATCAGAGCAGTTCTGTCCTAGGGAATCTACTAGTTGTGTCTAGTAAAGTCTTGTTTTTGGGTGTGTTGTGCACCGCACTTATAAGCAAAAGGTTACAGGGCATTCAGGACTGTCACTCTTTTTTCTTACTCTAGATCGTGCGGTAGATCTCACTTGCAAGAATTCAGATTCCTAAATTCTATTTTATTCGTAATAAGATGATACCTACATCCAGAAAGACGGTTGGTGAGAAATATTGTTGTGGAAGAGTTGAGTCAGAGGAACTCGATTTTGCATCATACTTATGATGGATAAATATGAGGTATTCAGCAGATCATGTGTATATTAAGATGTGTAAGCTTCTTAATAAGGATCCCTAAGGCAAGAATATCTATCTCCTTTTACGGTAAAAAGGAATAAGAGATCGGAAAGTGACATAGGTTTCAGCAAGTAAAAGAAGCAAGGTGAAGAAGGGTACGAGGTACCCAATTAATGAAGGTTAACAGTATTTACAATTCAAGTTGAGAAATATAAGCATTCTGAGTTACTTTCAACAGTAACGGACATATATACAATCGATCACACCCATTTCAGTTATTCCATATGGGGGATGACAAATGTAATTTAAGAGAAGGACGGGATATCAGGATCCGGCTGGGGTTAGAGTAACCCATAATGGTGAATGCATTGTTTGTGTTATAAGACATTTCCGAAGGATATTGCAAATATGGTAATAGATCTCCTTGTGAGACACTCATATGGTACACTCTAAAATAGTACAGCTAGATATGAGTAATACAAAGATAGGCATTGGAAGCCTTGAAGGGATAAATATTACCTTAGTGTGGTTCCCTTCCTTAGTAGAGAAATAATGTTAGGCAACTCGAAGAGCCAGTAAATGGAGCAAGGGCAGCTAAAAGCAAAAGAATGTCTTGTTCAAGTTTTCAGAATAAAGTGATAGACATAAATGTTAGCGGGAAATAAGAAGAGAGGTAATGAAGCATAATGAGTAAGATGTGATACATGGATGACAACGGTATATCAAAAAGATGACAGTATTACAGAGTCTATAGTCAAGTGAAGGAAAGGACGAGAGGTGATAGGCCTTGAGACAACAAAAAAGTATAGGTCATAAAGTCATATCTTCATTTTGAGAAATAAGTTCGTGACTCCAACGCGACTACCAGAAGGAAAAGTTAGACCCCAGAGTAACATAAATCAGTATGGACTAGTGAACAAGATAAACTAAACATGAATTAGAGACTTAGTGATTTGACAATAGTTGGCATCATGGGAGATTCAGAGATAGTGTTCCGGCAATAATAGAATGGACGATAGAAGAATAATCCTTAAAGGTCATTCAGGAAGACGCTTCTCTAAAGCAAGCAATGTGAGCAAACTTAAGCGTAAGGGACTGTGTGTGCCAGTTACACTAGGTGTCTCCCTCCTGAGTAAGGAATTTTGTTATCATTGGTACATAAGTATTACCGCAAGGAAAGTAAGGGTCATCGATGTTGTGAAAAGACGCCAAAGATAAAGAGGTAAAACATCTATAGGTGGATCATCATAGCGCTAAATCTTAAATACTCCTCTAACGGGGTGAATATGGAGTGATGTGGCATTAAGTCAGAATTAAGTGGTTCTGGTAACTATGGAATGGTAAAGGAAGAATGCAATAAAAATAAGAAAGGGATGAGATTGCACTTAATCAAAGCCTACAGATATGTTATGATTCCATAACATTATGCAAACACGACGTCAAGGAGAGGAAGTAAGGGTTCCTGCCCGAGATGTTATTGATAAATAAGAAGTCAGTGTGAGACGTAAGTTAAAACAAAGGAAAAGACCCAAGAAAGATTACGCGGAATATCGATATGAGAATGGGCCAACAAGTAGTTATTAGTTGATTCTGGAAGGGCCTATTTATGGCTAGACAGGAGGATACAGACAAATCAACAGATCGTGTAAGATAAACATAGTAAAACCTAATATAGTGAATTCAGCCTCACAATTATGACATCGTGATCCTTGAGAAATATTCGGATTTGAGTTGGGGTAGTTAAAGGTACCGTATGAGGGTTAGAGAAATAAAAGAGAGTGCCTCTGGGAAGACAATCAAAACTTCAGTTCAAAAACAACCGTAAGAGCACATGAGTGTGGAGGTAAGTAACTAAAGATAATTATAGGTGAGTACGAACATAAAAAATTCTATCAGGAATACGATGGAATAAGCTCGCAGCTTTACAAAAGTTAGAGGGTCCTCCCTAAGTACTATAATGAATGACTAGCTGAGAAAATAAGGAAGAAGGCCTCAACCTAAACATAGTAACTTGAAGAAGAAATGGTCATGTAAAAACAATCTCACTACAAAATTGTATGCACTCCAAAGATGTCAGGACCCAAACTCCATAAGGTCGTGATGGCGTCGGACACCACTGTCAGGCAAGCAAATCATTAAATAGTTAAGTTAAATTTCCTATTTTAGCATTTTTAAAATTATTACCTTTCACTTTATTACATAATAACTGAATAAAATCTGCTAAGTAAATACGACAGTTTAATATTCCATTTTTATAAAATACGTCCCAACACATCCCAGAATCTGGTGTCACAAGTGCATGAGCAAATTCTAAGAATTTCACAAATACGACAAAGCTTGTTCGAAATACAAATTAGACAAGGAATTTAAAATAAAAATAAATACAATATGAGGGAGACTATGTCGGCCTGCGGGTCGCCTCCGGATGATGCAGCTCACCTAAGTCTCCAAGCCGTCCACATCGCTGTGAAAGTACCTGTGCAATAAAAATGCACAGCAAGTGTAGCATGAGTTAGAAAATAATGTGTACTCAGTAAGTATCCCGCCTAACCTCAGAGAGGTAGTGACGAGAGGTCGAAGTTGACACTTGCTAGAGGTCAATTTAACATAATCGAGTGAGACACTAAGCATGAGTATCGTAGGCAATTTAATAAATATCAGGGATAAGGAATATATGTTCTTCATATATTTAACACTTTAACACCTCGTCATTTCAGTTGAATACTTTTAGTTTTCAGGCCAATAAACATGTATAAATCACAGGAAAGTACGCATAGATTATCATGCGCGAAATATGCCGATGGTCGAACGGCCCGGACCAACAATAATAAAATGTGCACTGCCGAGGGTCGAACGGCTCGAACCATAGATGCATCTATCTGCCCTGATCGCGAATCGATCATGCGACGCGGTTATACATAAATAAACAGGCCATCTTGCTCGCGAATCATACATGCGACTCAGACACCCACAGTTACACATATTCACACAATAAACCACATTTTTATCAGGAAAATTAGCTATTCAATGAAGTGATAGAATTCTCCTTTTAATGAACATAAAAATAGTATTTTTAGCCTTTTCTGGGGATTTACTTGCCAATTTCGACTAGTTTCAACATTATAGATTTATCCGAAACACAATTATCCAAGGAAGAATCAATTCTCCTTCTAGATGATTAAGAAAAGTAAACTCTATCCTTCTTAGAGATTTAATTACTAATTGACAGCATCCCATGATATTTTATTGACAAGGTCACAAGTACGACAAGTAAAGTATGCTAGTGGGTCCTAGACTACCCGTACATGGCATAATAGTAGCTACGCACGGGCTCCCGTCACCACGTGCGTACGTAGCCCCCGCAGATAGTTGCACGTATTTAATTAGTTCACCTATGGGGACAATTCCTCCTCACAAAGTTAGAAAGGAGACTTACCTCGCTCCGAAATTCTATAACCGGCTTCCAAGACCATCCGACGGCTCCAATTGATGCACAACGCCCCAAAACTATTCAAATAATGGGAAAACCAATAAAATTTCATTCTAATACTTGTAACAATTAAAATTATATAATTCCCCAACTCCGCTCGAAAATTTAACCAAAATTCCCTCGGGCCCACGTGCCCGGATTCCGAAATTTCTCGAAGATAAATTCTACCCATAGCTTTACTAACTCAATTATACAATTTACTCTAATTTTCATGCTCAAATTCATGGTAAAAGTCCAAAATTCCAAATTGTAGATCTTCCCCAAAAATCTCAAATTTATACTAATTTTCCATGTCTAAATCCATGTAAGATCACATATTTAACTCAAAAATAGGAAGAAATCACTTACCTAGTGTTGCTTGGTGAAAATCCCTCCTTGAGCTCTCCAAAATCGTCNTGAGTTGTACCTTGCGCTGTGCAGGTCGTACATCCTATTATAATTTTCCCTTGTTGTACACCTTCTGTTAAAACGCCAGTATCTCCTTGTATTAATATCCAAATGACAAAAGGTTTGAATATTTAGAAACTAGACTCGAAGATCTTAAATTTGATAGGTTTTACAAAATATAACTTTTTATATATTCCGAGATATGAGCTTCTAAAGTCGGCTCAATGCATCAGAAAATTCTGTCGAAACTGCTCCACCAGCCATCTTCAATCAATCATAACTTTCTGATAAAATGTCCAAATCATGAATGGTTTAACTTTATGGAAACTATTATTCAAGGTCTGTAACTTTTGTATTTTGTAAATTTTCATATATTAAATATTTCGAGATATAAGCTTCCAAATGCAGCTCCACGATTGCACTAGTTGCTGTCAAAATAGTTTTCTGCAGAAAATTTCAGCAACTCTTTGGTCTGAAATTCATTCCGTTAACCTTCCGAAATCCACCCGAGGCCCTTGAGACCTTAATCAATTATAGCAACATGTCCCAAAACATGATACGAACTCGCTCGAGGCCTCAAATCACATCAAACAATATCGAAATCATGAATCGAACTCCAATTCAAGCTTTATGAACTTTGAAATTTCAATCTTGTACATCCGATGCCGAAACCTATCAAATCACGTCTGATTGACCCCAAATTTTTCACACAAGTCATATTAGACCTTACGGACCTGCTACAACTTTCGGAATTGGAATCCGACCCCGATACCAAAAAATCAAACTCTCGGTCAAATTTCTCAAAAACCTTCAAATTTCTATCTTTAGCCAAATGACTTCAAAATGACCTATGGACCTCCGAATTCACTTCTGATCGCGCTCCCAACTCCAGAATCACCATATGGAGTTATTCCCATATTCGGAATCCCAAACGGACATCAATAACACCGAAATGCACTTCAACCCAGAGTTATGAAATTCCTTCTAAAATGCTAACTTCCCCAATATACGCCGAAACGCTCCCGGGTTATCCAAAACCTGATTCGACATACTCCCCAATTCGAAATCATCGTACGAATCTACTGGAACCTTCAGATCCTGATTCCGAGGTCGTTTACTCCAAATTCTAGTCTTAGTCGATTCTTCCAACTTAAGGCTTTTGAAATGAGAATTTTCTTTCCAATTTGACTCTGAATTTCTCGAAGTTTAATTCTGACCACACCTACAAGTCATAATACCTGAAACAAAGCTTCTCATGACTTCAAACCGCTGAACGATGCGTTAGAGCTCAAGACGACCGATCGGGTCGTTACATTCTCTCCCACTTAAACATACGTTCGTCCTCGAACGTGCCAAGAACTGCTCTGGAGTTATCTGAAATCGCTGTTTAACACCTCGTGCACCTGCCCGTGCTACCACAACCCAGTTGAGCACATTAGCTTGATCAAATATGAAGATATCCTCTTTTATCCATACAATAAGCTCAGAACCCAATTCCAACACCTGAAATTCTCTGCCAGGCCTGTTTCCAATATATAAACACCGTATCAACTACCATACGAGGTACCAAAACACGACTACATACCTTTGCTGCGTTAGCACCATGCACCGCATAATTCACCATCTAACCACAATGATGTTACATGAACCTTAATAGCCAAAATTCCACGAATCTGATGCTCCCAATGCATCTGTTGATATACATATACATCCTGCTATAATGCTGACGATACCACCACAACGGAGGAGATGTGTAGAAATTTCTAACCAATTGCAGAGTTAACCAATCATTGATTCTCTCATTTTTTACTATAATTATCACCTCATTACTATGCTAATACTGGCCTTTGTTCTTTACCATACTTCACAAAATCTTATCGCACTGATCCCTGATCCAATAGTCTCGTCTCACCCAGTATGAGCTGCTCAGACAACCAATCACCCCATACATGACCAACAGTCTCACACGATGCCACAATGCACCAATAGGTCACAATTCGAACATGATACATAAGGAAATGACTCAGGAAGCGGCTATTCAACTCACGCAACTAACATGGATTTCCTTAGAAAAATAGGAAGCAAAACACAAGAAAAATAAATATAGGAACCTCACTCAACATCACCATGTTGCGGAGTGCAACCAATCTAAATAACATCCCTGTGGCGGCGTGCCACCCGATCCCATCATAAAATTCACATAAGGAGATATATACGGAGCTGAATTGCTCACCATTACAAATTACTGAATACCGGTCATAAGCACGCTAAGTGCATAATACCATCCTGGGGAGACTGATAGAGCCATATGCTACAAAAATTAAGCACAATTGAGGTGCGATATATATATATATATATATATATACTCTGAAATCTCAAGAGCTCGCCTGGTAACATAACATCATCACTACGCTGAATCTTAACACATAGGAATTTCTCAAGCCGTTTCACAACTCACACGACACAATAATAACCTTACATGAAATGAACAAAGACGGAACAACATCTGATATTCCAGCACCCCTCATTGAGGAGCGCTATACTGAAAGGAACACATCTGCCTCACATGAAGCCCATAATCCTGTTTAAACCCATTCACACTTCAAGTTGATTCTGCTTGCACCGAACTAGGCTGATAGCCTTACCTGGGTCCATAATAACCCACTTCTTCTCATAACACGTAGGAACAACCATCATAGCCGGGACAAACACCCCATAATCCACAACACAATGAAGTGAACGCCTCCCAAGCATAAATTCTCACATAAGCAATATTACACTTCCTTATACTCAGTCTAAATCTTCAATCCATTACGTGACTACATGTCACACTCATACGATCTTCCCGTGGTCATGATCTCACAACCTTTCCCACGAGGTAACAAGTCTGCACATCCATACCACCGACCACACTAATACTGCAAAACACATCAAGAACCCATGACTAGGATACAAAACCTCTTTCACCAAACACCGTTCTCAGGTGACACTGGAGACAATACCAGCTTACTCTAGACATTCAAATCCCTTCTTCTTGCTCACTCGAGCTCATAACATCCTTGTCAACACCGAACCGCAATCTTGATCCTTGCTTCCAATTACATACTATTTACTGCACCTGCATGCAAATATGAGATAGCGTAGGAATTCCATCATAACTCTTGAACCACTATTAAGGTGAACACCCCTTCATATAGAAACCCTTTTTTTTCTTTTCTCACCTCAATTCAAGAGAACCATAACAACACACGAGTGAATTCTCATAATCACAAAATAGGCAAATCCTCAGGGGATAGTCTATACCCCCATGATCCTTCCGAGATCCGCCTACACCTGGCAAGCCATAATACTTGAATGCTTCAAAATAAATCAATTACAGCGGTCGACAAGCCTCGTACACACTGGCACAAACCACATGCATAACTTAATCATGGCTAACCAATCTGTCGCACATGTGCCATTCCAACCATGGCTAACAAATCTATCTTCTTTTAATCATCCTTAATCGCCTCAGAAACAATAGTAACCCCATTCAACTCATAACAAACTCATTCCTCACTCATCCATAGTGGCCTTGACTCATGAAACCATGTTATCTCAATCCCACAAACCATCCCATACCCTTATGATAATCTTTCTACACCCCGGAGTTTACTTCTCTCACTCCCCAATACTATCCTACACGCTGAAAAATATCATAGAACACTCCAACCATTTTCTCTTTCTCAGAAATTATACTGCAAAGGCTCGATACTTAATCATACTGCTGCCTGAAACCCTTAAACACCGCATTCTTAACCTTCGAGTTTGCTAGGACCGCTATTGAGAGTCACCCACTCTGACTTGGCCCCGAATACAATCAACTCCAAGGCTCCCTAGCACACGAACACCCTTTCAATGAAGCACGTGACTGAGTCACTACCCTAACAACTCGCCTATGCCTTAAGCATAAATTCTGAATCTTCCAAAGCCTAATCCTGGTCCAATAGGGCCAACTTTTAAACACATTTATCAAATCCCATGCATAATTACCATTTTAATTCTTTCCCCTTAGCTGCAATAACTTGCCAATACGCTGATAATCCGCAACCCCATGAGAAGATAATCCTACAATCCAATTGCAAGCGATGGGACTCTCCCACTTAGCCCGAAGCTACTCCTTGCACCACTCTGGACCCCACCGAAATCCTTCTAAATTCTTCTGTTGGCATTCCCTAAATACTCAAGTTCCCTAGCATCATTCACATATTCAGCCTCCCACCGAATAACCACTAGAATTCCTTGCAGAAACTTGCCAACTACACGACTGCTAACCTGCCCACGAGAGATAACCCGCATGTGGAAATTACCAACTGACACCTTCCAATGACGCTGTACTGCACACTCTCTACAATATCAATACCCCATCCTAAGCCTGTTCTCATTCACCAACTTTACCAGTTCGTCCGCCCTTCATGGACATCTACTAAGTGCACTACAATATCTTCTAATTCACCACTATGTTGTCGCTCTCCCACTTTGGTTAACCTCATTCCTTTAAGCACGACCTGACTTCCTTTTCTTACGCCTGGCCTTTTAGAAATTTAGCCGCTGCCTGACACTTCTCACATGCCTTCCTTCATCATATGCTGCCCAATTCAATATCATTCTCTGTAGCTCTTAAACCAGCAGATCACCACGACTTCTAACTCTCGAAGATCATCTTTCTCGAGCTACCTTCATAAGAAATAACTATTCAGTTTTGAACCACCACACACCACGATCTTTGACAACCGCTTCTTCAATACTACTCCACAACACTCTGACCCAATGCAACCGAAGAACTATAACACCGACGAACTTAACATATTCTATTCGATCAAAACAGCGATACCACATCATAGATGAAAACTCCACCTCGCTTGATAACACCAAGTCTTATTACTTTATTCCCCCAGACTTGAACATTCATAGTCCAATTGCCCTTCCTCCACCGGAACTAAAATACTGAAATCTCGAAATTACGCTCTGAGAAGACCTTCCTTCAAGTCATTCATTACCCCGACATATGGGCAAGCATTCTACCATCATATCAACACCACACGATAACCAATCGTAAGCATCATAACAATCTGAGCATAGCCTTAAAGTTCTCAGAAACACAACAACCAAGTTGAAACAACATAATATTCTTCTGTAGGGCAACAACAACAGCCCCAACCAACTACACATGGAAAACATCTCACACCATATCCGTAGCACCATTTCAATTCCTCAAATCCACGTGTCATAGCAAGCGCTTCGCGGCGTATAAGATTGAGTAGGAAGAACATAGGCATAAGCCTCAAAGGGATCTAATCGCACAATGAGGAATTAAGAAGGGAAGTACTCCTAACAGCCCTGTAGCCTCTCGAATATAAGTACAAACGTCTCCGTACCGATCTGTAAGACTCTACTAGACTTGCTCATGACTCGTGAAACCTAAGGGAACCTAGTGCTCTGATACCAAGTTGTCATGACCCGAAATCCATATGGTCTTGATGGCGCCGGACACCACTATCAAGCAAGCCAATCATTAAATGGTTAAGTTAAATTTCTTGTTTTAGCATTTTTGAAATCATTACCTTTCAATTTATTACATAATAACTGAATAAAATCCGCTAAGTAAATACGACATTTTAATATTCCATTTTTATAAAATACATCCCAACACATCCCAGAACCCGGTGTCACAAGTGCATGAGCAAATTCTAAGAATTTTACAAATACTACAAAGCTTGTCCGAAATACAAATTAGACAAGGAATTTAAAATAAAAATAAATACAATATGAGGGAGACTCTGTCGGCCTGCGGGTCGCCTCCGAATGATGCAGCTCACCTAAGTCTCCAAGACGGCCACATCTCTATGAAAGTACCTGCGCAATAAAAATGCACAACAAGTGTAGCATGAGTACGAAAACAACGTGTGCTCAGTAAGTATCCCGCCTAACCTCAGAGAGGTAGTGACAAGAGGTCGAAGTTGACACTTGCTAGAGGTCAATTTAACATAATCGAGTGAGACACTAAGCATGAGTATCATAGGCAATTTAATAAATATCAGGGATAAGGAATTATCAGTTCTTCTTATATTTAACACTTTAACACCTCGTCATTTCAGTTGACAATTTATAGTTTCCAGGCCAATAAACATGTATAAATCACAGGAAAGTACGCAACAATTATCATGAGCGAGTTATGTCGAGGGTTGAACGGCGCGGACCAACAATAATAAAATGTGCACTGCCGAGGGTCGAACGGCTCGAACCATAGATGCATCTATCTTCCCCGCTCGCGAATCAATCATGTGACGCGGTTATACATAAATAAAAGGTCATCCTGCTCGCGAATCGTACATGAGACTCAGGCACCCATAGTTACACATATTCACACAATAAACCATATTTTTATCAGGAAAATTAGCTATTCAATGAAGTGATAGAATTCTCCTTTTAATGAACATAAAAATAGTATTTATAGCCTTTACTGGGGATTTACTTGCCAATTTCGACCGAGTTTCAACATTATAGATTTATCCGAAACGCAATTATCCAAGGAAGAATCAATTCTCCTTCTTTAAGAAAAGTAAACTCTATCCTTCTTAGAGATTTAATTACTAATTGACAGCATCCCATGATATTTTATTGACAAGTTCACAATTACGACAAGTAAAGCATGCTAGTGGGTCCTAGACTACCTGGACATGGCATAATAGTAGCTACGCACGGACTCCCATCACCTCATGTGTACGTAGCCCCGCAGATAGTATCACGTATTTAATTGGTTCACCTATGGGGACAATTCCCCCTCACAAATTTAGAAAGGAGACTTACCTCGCTCCGAAATTCTATAACCGGCTTTCAAGACCTTCCGACGGCTCCAATTGATGCACAACGCCCCAAAACTATTCAAATAATGGGCAAACCAATAAATTTTCATTCTAATACTTGTAAAATTAAAATTATATAATTCCCCAACTCCGCTCGAAAAGTTAACCAAAATTCCCTCGGGCCCACGTCCCCGGATTCCGAAATTTCTCGAAGATAAATTCTACCCATAGCTTTACTAACTCAATTATACAATTTACTCTAATTTTCATGCTCAAATTCATGGTAAAAGTCCAAAATTCCAAATTCTAGGTCTTCCCCAAAAATCCCAAATTTATACTAATTTTCCATGTCTAAATCCATGTAAGATCACATATTTAACTCAAAAATAGGAAGAAATCACTTACCTAGTGTTGCTTGGTGAAAATCCCTCCTTGAGCTCTCCAAAATCGTCCAAACCAAATGAAAGAAATGAAAGAAATGGGCCAAAACTCGTTTTTAAAACAATCTGCTCAGGCTTCATTGACTTGTACCTTGCGTTGTGCATGTTGTACATCTTATTACAATTTTTCCTTGTTGTACAGCTTCTGTTAAAACGCCCATAGATCCTTGTAGAAATATCCAAATGACAAACGGTTTGAATATTAAGAAACTAGACTCAAAAATATTTAATTTGATAGGTTGTACACCATATAACTTCTTATATATTCTGAGATATGAGCTTCTAAAATCGGCTCTATGCATCAGAAAATTCTGTCGAAACTGCTCCACCAGCCATCTTCAATCGATCATAACTTTCTGATAAAATGTCCAAATCATGAATGGTTTAAATTTATGGAAACTAGAATGCAGGGGCTGCAGCTTTTATGTTTTACAAATTTTCGTATATATTAAAGATTTCTAGATATAAGCTTCCAAATGCAGCTCCGCGATTGCACTAGTTACTGTCAAAATAGTTTTCTGCAGAAAATTTCAGCAACTCTTTGGTCCGAAATTCATTCCGTTAACCTTCCGAAATCCACCCGAGGCCCTCGGGAACTTAACCAATTATACCAACATATCCCAAAACATGATACGAACTCGCTCAAGGCCTCAAATCACATCAAACAACGTCAAAATCATGAATCGCACTCCAATTCAAGCTTTATGAACTTTGAAATTTCAAACTTCTACATCCGATGCCGAAGCCTATCAAATCATGTTCGATTGACCCCAAATTTTGCACACAAGTCATATTCAACCTTACGGACCTGCTCCAACTTTCGGAATTTGAATCCGACCCCGATATCAAAAAGTCAAAGTCTCGGTCAAACTTCTCAAAAACCTTCAAATTTCTATCTTTAGCCAAATGACTTCAAAATGACCTACGGACCTCCGAATTCACTTCCGATCGCACTCCCAACTCTAGAATCACCATACGAAGTTATGCCTAGATTCGGAATCCCAAACGTACATCAATAACACCGAAATGCACTTCAACCCAGACTAATGAAATTCCTTCTAAAATGCTAACTTTCACAATATACACCGAAACGTTCCCGGGTTATACAAAACCTGATTCGGACATACGTCCTAGTCTGAATTCATCGTACAAACCTGCTGGAACCTTCAGATCCTGATTCCAAGGTCGTTTACTCAAAATTCCAGTCTTAGTCGATTCTTCCAACTTAAGGCTTTTGAAATGAGAATTTTCTTTCCAATTTGACTCTGAACTTCCCGAAATTCAATTCCGACCACACCTACAAGTGATAATACCTGAAATAAAGCTGCTCATGACTTCAAACCACTGAACGACGCGCTAGAACTCAAGACGACTGGTCGGGTCGTTACCAAAGAAAGTGGCACCTACCATGGCTAATGAATGGGGAGTAAAATCAAAAGAGATCATATGAGTTGCACGAACTTTTGGCATGCGTGGGAACTAAGATAAGCTAAGTAGGCACGTAACAAGGAGGCAGAAAGACCAGGAAAAGTGACAGCTTACGTTTAAACAAAGCTGAGAAGGAACAACAACAACAACAACAAACCCAGTTTGATCCCCACAGGTGGGGTTTGGGGAGGGTAGTCTGTACGCAGACTTACCCCTACATAATGCAGGTAGAGAGGATGTTTCCAATAGATCCTCGACTCAGGAAGGTCAAGAAGAAGAAGAGGAAAACAAGGAAGGAAGAAAGAAGGTAGAGAAAAAAAAAGGGAGAGATAAAGGATAAATAGTACCAAAAAATAGCAACAGGGAATACAATACCTGAGGCGAACAAAACCACATAACGTAATAAAAATCTAAGATATGAAGGGACATGCATGCTACTAAAACTATCAGTGAACAACTATAAACTACCTACTAACCTTCTACCTTAATCCTCGAGCTCTGCACCCTCCTATCAAGGGTCATGTCCTCAGTAAGATGAAGCAGCGCCATTTCCTGTCTAATCACCTCTCCCCAGTACTTATTAGGCCTACCTCGACCTCTTCTCAAACTCTCCATGGACAACCTCCCACACCTCCTGACAGGAGCATCAATGCTTCTTCTCTTAACATGTCTGAACTATCTCAGCCTCGACTCCCGCATATTGTCCTCCACGGAGGCTACTCCCACTCTGTCGTGGATAGATTCATTCTTAATCCTATATATCCTAGCACACCCACACATCCATCTCAACATCCTCATCTCTGATACTCTCATCTTCTGCACGTGGGAGTTCTTGACTGGCCAACATCCAGCCCCATACAGCATAGTTGGTCGAACCACCACTTGATAAAACTTACACATAAGTCTTGAGGGCACATTCTTATCACACAAAACAGCGGAAGTGAGCCTCCACTTAATCCATCCCACTCCGATGCGATGTGCGACATCTTCGTCAATCTCCCAGTTACCCTGGATAATAGACCCGAGATACTTAAAACTCGCTCTCTTGGGGATAACTTGAGCATCAAGCTTAATCTCTATGTTTGCATCATGGGTCCCGTCACTGAATTTTCACTCTAAGTATTCTATCTAGGTTCTACTCTATTTGAAACCCTTAGACTCCAAGGTCTGTCTCCAAACCTCCAACCTCGCATTAACTCTGCTACGCGTCTCGTCAATCAACACTATATCATCGACAAATAGCATACACCAAGGCATCTCCCCTTGGATGTGTCGCGACAGTACATCCATCACCAAGGCAAATAAAAATGGGCTAAGAGCCGATTCTTGGTGCAACCCCATCACCACAGGGAAATGCTCCGAGTCACTACCCACAGTCCTCACCCGAATCTTAGCATCATCAGACATATCCTTAATAAAGCTGAGAAGGAACGAAAGGAATTATTTGATCAACGATCCTGAGTTAGTTATGTTATGGACGCACTTAAGATTTCAGAATATTATCCATGCAACATATATGTTGACAATCATACAACCATAGAAGACTCTGGTATAAATTAAAAGAAAAAATTGAATCCAGGTCATAGACGAAGGATTGAATTGTAAAAGATTGTATCATGGATATTCCATAGCGCCCATGAAAGGATAAAATAATAGTTAGTACCAGAAGCCGCAGACCGGGAGATAACTTAAGCCTGCATAAAGGCCGATGAGAAGGAAGAGGAAACTAAGGAGTTACAATAACTAAGTAAATTAGGAGTCTGATTATTGGGCAAAAATGATAGAAATCATGATTGAGAACATAGAGGAATTACTCTTAACATCAGAGGTGCAAGAGAGATAGTACAAAATCCATATTATATAACGGCTCTACGATAAAGCCAATTAGAAGAGTACCGGCCTCATAAGAAGTCAGTATCAGCTCCCACCAGACTGTGTATGCACTAGAGGTGCGTATTATAATAGAGCTTCAAGTCGTGGATGTGAATTATACATATGTGGAAGGGAGGTCATGAAGGAGATAGAAGATGTGATGCGAGATTTTAAGGTAAGTAAGGTAAAGGTGAACAACTTATGAGATACTCAAATACAGAAGGTCGTGAATAGTCCGTACTTCGGATAGAAGAATAGAAGCACTGGGATTCAGTATCCAGGAATGATAGTGGCGTCGTCAGTGGCATACCTTCCAGCCTATGGTTTATAGGTATCGAGAGATCTAGTCAAGAGAGCAAAGAAGAGTTGGAGACGATGTGATATCTCACTTGATGTTCCAGAATAACATAAGAAAATCTATGGTGCAAGCAAGTTGAAGGAAGGAGGCAAATAATATAAATAAATATATGTAGGTCGCAAGCTAATGTATGGTAAAACAACAAGGTTTTAGGAAGATAGGAGTAAGGATAAGAAATAGCGAGTGGAAAGGTGACGAGAATGGATAAGTCCTCAGGATTAAGCCCATGAAAACAAGAAGAGCTGATGGTTTCTCTAAGTTATACAAAGCTCAGTATAGCATGAATGAACTCAAAGGAGCCTAAGACTAATGGCATTTAGATAAGAGATGGAATGCTGCTTTGGTAATAGAATAAGGGTGTAATTGTGGTAGATAAAGGATGAAGTTTGGGACTTCGATTGAGTTATGATTTGAAAAAAAAAAAAAGGGATTCCATGAGTTGTACGGGATTATAATAACCCCTAAAGGATCAATCACGTTGGGATGCTTTGAAATACGATTATGAAAGCATGGAATCCCCCCCAGGTGGATCAGTCTAATCATTTCAGATGTTCCCCGATGAGACGACAGCCCTAGTGATTACGTAAGAAGTTTCAAGTTATCAGTGGTAGATTGTAGATTCTTAAGATAAACAGTAATAAGGAAGCATTAAAGCACTTAGACTTATACATATAGGATAAGCAACGAGAGTAAGCTGGAATTTGGTAGCAGACCTCAGCAATGATAAATCAAAATAAGAGCTATGGTATAGTATGACCTACCTAGATGCAGTAAAGTCATACGGATAGATAACCGGGTCTATGAGATAAGATATAACAATATTCGTGAGTTCAAAAAAGTACCGAGCAAAGAACTTCACTATACCTATAGATGCCCAGAGGGACATCTTCTCAAGCTTTGTATATGTTTACAAAGTAAGGCCTAGAGATTGGCTAACAACTAGAGGAAGAGTCTCATAGGCACACATATAAAGAAAAAGTCATATAGGCTGCATGATAGAAGGTAGCAAGAATTGCGTGATTGGAAGAATTCTGAACATAGACCGTGGTATGAGAAAGAGACCTACAGGTGGGGATACCTTGGACTTTGGATTTATTCATAGAACAAGTTCCTAGATGTCTAGGAGAGTATTAAAGTATTCACAAGAGCTATAAGTTATGATAATGATAAGTGCATCAGTCAACATTCCAGGAAGAATGTTCCAAATGGGGGAATGATGTTACACCCTATGTTTTCGTACGTGCAAGTACGCCATAAATAAACTGATGGAAGCTCGGAAATGAGATGTTACATCCTGCATTTTCGTATGTTAAAGTTTCATCGTAAGTTGATCGACGTAAGTTCAGGAATGAGATTATTTTGAGATTATAAGCATTATGTTATTTCAAACAAGTGATAAGTAAATTTGTGAATGTGAGAGGGTAAAGGAATCGAAGAAAATCAATTTTGTCGAAGTTCAACATTTTGGAATATGATACGCTCCAAGCTATAATACCAGTATTTACCGAATAGTGCCATATACAAGGTACCACATGACCATGATAGTATGATGTATAAGGTGTGTTAAAAATGAGTAGTATTTTAAGTAATTTGAGATAATTCTTAATTATGTGCGTAATTGATTAATTATTGGTTTAATAAGAGATCAACCATGTAATTAGGGATGTGTGGAAAATTAATAGGTGGGGACAAAGCTCCCAACGTGGAAACAAACCTACACCCATAAGTGTGACTCCTAAATCCATATAATAAGGTGGCATTAAGAGAGTTCTTTGTGGCTTAGTCATTATAGGAGTGGGGCACACAAACCCACAAATATAAGAGGTCTTGTTACCTCATTAAGAGATAATGTTATGTTGTAATGATGAAACCTCTCTTTAATTCACATATTGAGGATGTTTACATCTTCTAAAGTAATAGATGAGCTTCAGCAAATTCATACAAGATCCGATTATGTGTGAGATGCAATTCTAAGAAAGCACGGTACAATCTTTCTCAAGAATATCATACGGATTTTTACCTTCTTCGATCTTTCGTTACGTGATTTGTCGCAATCGACGTATATTGGAGGGATTGTCCATAGAATCGGATCAGGTATATTTAGGCTATCCCTTATTTCCTTTTGGCATGATCTATACGATACAAACAAAATAAGAAAATGCACAACATAGAGTCATAGAAATGCTAGAGATGCTTATACTCTTGATTCTCCATGTGTCTAATTATTCTATCATTTGTTCAAGGGTCTCAGAAAATACGTAAATTGATAAAGTTTACTTCATGATATTAATCAAAGGCATAATGGTCTTATGACACTCCGAAAGATTTTATTGACGTACTTCTCATGCATTGCATTCATTTATACATGTACATTGACCCATGACTAGATGGATTTATATACGCGTTATATATATATATATATGGGGGATATGGGTAAAGGTTATGGCGTTATATACACACCACCACCTGATCAGTTGGTATACGTTGATGATTTGCCCACAGTGGCCGAGATGATATGATGGGATCCCCTCAGAGGCGTGATGATGTTATGTACGCATAAACCTATGCATGGTATGACATTCATACGCATATGCATGACATTATAAATATGAAATGATTCACAGAGTTATTCAGACTTACATGTCGAGTCTTTTACTCCATGTTTCTCTCATGTCTATTATTGATTGATTTTCATTCCTTACATACTCGGTAAATTATTTGTATTGACGTCCCTTTTGCCTGGGGACGCTGTGTTTCATGCTCGCAGGTCCCGTTGGTGCGCTCCATTTGCTCCGGAGTTGCTTATTTGGTCAGTATAATTTGGACGTGTATTGTTTAGTATGGCAGGGACCTATCCCAAACTTTATGCTATTTATCTACTCTTAGAGGCTTGAAGACATATGTCATGTACGTAAAAGATTGTATGGTCTTGTCGGCCTATGTTCAGTATACGAGTGATCATTTTGGTCTTATAGGCATGTATGTCTTATGTATAAGTTGGTATTACATGGTTTATTCTAGTTATCCTACGATAGCCTTTCCCTCTCATTTACCTATGATAGCATGATACGAAAAGATACGTTATGTTGGTACTCAGTTGACTAAGGTACCGGGTGCCCGTCGCGGCCCATCGGTTTGGGTCATGACAATGGTACGTGGTATTGTTGATACCTAATTTTGCCTCATATTTTTTTACTAGTATATATATTTTCAGAATGTCATTTTTGCATCATTACTTAATTTACAAGATTTATACAAATATTTTCATAATTTTTACAGCTTTAAAATTAGTTTTTTCTCATTTAAATTACTTGAATATTTATTAATTATCCCTTAAATTATTCTGTGATGATCTTAATCATCCAAATTTATTATTTACAACCACATATATGCTTCACAGTATTTCATTTCATTTTATATAATTACATATATATATTTTTTTAACTATTTACGTATTTTGCAATAATAGTCTATATTCATGCATAATTACGTTTTATTTACATTATTTGTCCCAAAATAGCATTTTATATTTTTATAATATTAAGTTATTATTTTCAATCGTTTTAGTGCATAAGAAATATTTTATTATTCATTAATTATTTTATTTAAATAATTTTTTGCATTTAAAATATAGCACAAATTACACAATTTTTTCGGACCACACTAGTGACCTAAACCCCTCAAATCTCTGGCCCAACTTCTCTATCCCAATACCAGCGACCCACTACCTTATACCCATCCACTAACTCGATCCGCCTCTCATTAAATCCTGGCCGTTGATCTTGGGAGATCAACAACCCATATGTCATCTCCATCTTTTAATTAACCTAGCCCGGAAAACCTAGCCCTATTTTTATGAGATGGCCGCTTTTGAATCCTCTCTATTCTCTCATATCTCAATCCTAAACCTTAGCCGCCTCACTCAAATCTTTTCCAAATCCGATCAAATCATGGATTGTTTCTGTGATTCTCTTACCTTTTATGGATTATCTCGTTGTTTCTTACAAGATTATGGTATTACATATTACTTGCTCCATTTTTGGCAAGTACCGATATTTTGAATCAAGGGAAATTAGACGTACTCCTGAAGATTCAGACGGTTCCTAGTCTATATACGTCCATAGCAAAATCATACGGGCCCGATTTAACAAGATTCTTTGGCCGTTCTGTGATTCCAGGAAAAATTAGGGCTTGCATGATTTTTCTCCTAATTTTATTCTTAATCGATTCTGCATGCTCCTTTTTCCTTATTTGTGTTTGATTTATCATGTTTCCTTGTTTGGATGTTTGATTTTGGTTAGTATATAAACCCCTCCACAATTTCCCCTTGGGACAGACCTCATTCTCTGCTATTACTATATAAACCCCTCCCTGCCGCGCCCCCTCTTTCCTCGCGGAGATCGGGTTTATGACATTCGGTTGAGACAACTCTTTCCTTTTGGGAAAAGGGTTTGAGTTTTTGAGAGTCGCCACCTGACGATTTTTAAAGGTGCGATAGGACACCAAAGGGGTTTATTGACAACTACGTTGTTAACTAGAGATAAGGTAAGGGCTTGAAATTATCCTAAGGGGAAGGTGTTAGGCACCCCTCAGGATCCACAAGTGTGTGTTTCCCGGCCAAACAACTTTTGTGAATTTAAGCAAGTAGCAAATAGGCAATTAATGTTTAAACAAGTAAAGAGTTTTGAAAGACTCATAGTCTAAGCACACATGTGTTACAAAAAGTTTTGAAAATACTTAATATTTGAGCAAGGTTTTTTTGAAAGAGTTATGATCTAAACATGCATATAACGGATAAGGGGAGTCCTAGGTTGTTTGTCATATGGATCACATCAGTACAATACCCGGTAATCACTCCTCAAAGAGGGGATACACGTGGTATTAGCGTACCAGTCATCATATCCATATCTACCCTTTCCCACCCCGTGAAAGTAACTAAATCGAGTGTTGGTCTCGACCTCTATTGCATGTTGTTACCCGTCCCTTCCTATCAGTACCGGAGGAATTTAGGACTTCTATCCTATAAGGGAGGTGCTAGGCAGACCCTCAGGTTTTAAAGGTAAAAATTACTAAGGCGACACATAATAAAACATATAGTACTTTAATTAAGGGGAGCATGGAAAGAAAATAAAAGGTTCAAGTATACCTCCACACATAGTACACATAAACAATATGACTCATTCACAGTTAAGGTCAAGATTCAGGCTCAGATCCTAAGCATGGTATCTAAGTGATAACACAAAGACAAATCTAGTTTTATTCCTTGTAACTGATTTCCTAAGGCTTGCCTAGGTGTGTAGGAGTTATGAGACAATTTCAGGTCATTATACCAAATAGCATGCAGATCTAACTGTTCAGAGCTCAGAATTATTACCAGTTGATTGCGAGAATTGAGTGAAGTTGTTTTATTCCTTTTCATGCATCAGTAGGTGTATTTAAGCGAGTAAGATGCAATCCTAAGGACATGGTATCTAGTGCACAGAGATGCAAAATGATCCAGAATCAGAAGCCTAAACATGATCTCTAAATGCACAAATATTGCATTGTTTAAACATGGTTCAGGAGATGTAAACATGACAGGTTTATTAGTGTTGGTTATCCTAAACATGATCTCTAAGTGTACATGGCAGCAAAGAGCATGATCGTAAAGTACTGGTTATTAGCACATTTTAGCACAGGACTTTCGAAATGAGATGCCAATAGATGCTGAAAACAGTAAGTGTAAGAGCTAGGGGACATGGTCTCTAATGCATGATCTTGCACACATGAGTCCGAATCATGGTTTCTATTGCGTAAATAGGTAATAAAACCTAATAACATGGTTTCTACCCTCTAATAGCTATAGCATGCATATTTACCCCTCCCTTTCACTATGCATCCCCAAAGTGTTGTTTACAACAATTATTACAGGCCATTTGCATGAATTACACAACTGAAATAGAAGAAAAAATAAGAAGTTAACTATAGGGAGCCTACAGAATAGGCGCAGATCTCCATGTCCTCAATGCCAAGTAATGTTTCACAGCCTTTTCATAATTCGGGTGTGTCAGAGTTCCCTAAGGACCTCAAGGGATCCCGGGCAGTGCTCACACCCAGATTTCATAGCCAAGATAGAGTAAGTGTAGTGTGGAAGATCCATCCTTAATGTGTCAGAGTTCAGAGGGAGCTCATAAGGGTCCCTAAGCAGTCACACATTAAGAGGGCAGAACCTAGACTAATAAGAGTATGTGAGAGTGCTTGATATAGTTTATAAAAGAGTTGAATTAATAAATAGTTTGAAAATGGTTTTGGAGAGTGACATAAGAGTTTGCTTTGGTGAAAACTAGTTTGAAAGAAGGTGAGTAGGACAATCTCAGAATCAGAATAGCACACATAAACACAAACAGGGGAAGGGGGAATTAGGGACAAGTTGTTCACATGTGAAAGCACATTTTTCACACTGGTAGACATCAGAGAAAGTATTACAGGACTTAAACAGTCACAGCACATTCTATCAAAAAAAATGTTCATGCCAGGACTTTAACAACATTAGATTGAGGGATGCCAAACGGGTTCACACATTAAGTTCAGGGAAGGGGTTCAAGATTACTTAGTAGCTAAGGGATCATGAATACATGCTGACAATGTACTGGGTTAGGGAGTAAGGCAGAATTGTAACAAACAAATAGGAGGAGCAGTAGACATGCTGAAATAAGGGGAAGGGAAATCACAGAGACAGAATAGATATGCTAGTTACAGGGTAAACAGTAGAACCATAAGTAAAAGCATAAAAGAAATAAGAGAAAGTGAAATACAAATAAAAACATGTTGTTTTGGATGTTGTAAATTAAATAGAAGACATAACAGTCTAGAGTGAGGGAACAGAACAGTAGTATGCAGGGAAGTAGAGCAATAGGACAGTAGTGTGCAGAGCAATAGAGCAGCAATATATTAGAGCAATAGAACAGTAGAGCGGCAAGTTACTCAGTCTTGGATTTCAGTTGACTGAGTAGCCAGTAGTCAACAAGAGAGAATGTGTAGGAAAGTAAGAGAGAGCAATTAGTATGCTTGTGTGTGTGTGTGTGTGTTCGTTAATGAAAGAGTAGTGTATTTATAGTCGGAAAACATGTAGCAAATAAGGTAAAAAGCACTGATTTAGCACAGCTATGGAAATAATCCCAATCAGAATCAATTAATACCCGGACTCCCTTTAATTAGGGAGTCATAGTTCAAATGGACACAATCATTATTAAACAAGGAAAAAAATCAATTATAGAACTGATTTTTACCATAATAGGAGTAGTAAAAATATATGGCATACAATTTGGTCTAAATACATAATACACAATTAAGGAAAGTATACAAGAAACATTTGACAACATATTTATACACATAAAAAATAAGGCAGAGTACAATTTTAATTCTGGAAATTAGTCAAGAGAATCTCAAATGAGTTTAAAATCACAGGGAATCAATACTAATCAAGTAAAGTATCACACAAATAAGGAAATAATTCAAAAATCAGTAAAGAGTTCTAAGGAAAATACACAAAATCACATTTTTAAGGAAAATACCACAGTTCTACGAAAAATACACAGAACCAGTAGAGAGTATTATGAAACAATCAATAAAACGAATAATCAGACCTATTAAACGATAAATAGCACATGTTGAACAAAAATCAAAGAAACCCTAAGCAAGTAGTTAGAGGAACAGTAGAGATTCAGAAACCCTAACAACAAATTAGAGCAGGAAGCACATAGAACATACATGAAAGTCCAGAAGGTTCATGAGAGACACGCAAACAACATCACAAACAGACTCGAACTTCCAAATCAAACCCAAAAGTATTAGGGTTTTTTAACAAAAAATGAATCGAACAAAAGGAAAAGCTCAGATGATATTTAAACATGATAAAATCGTTAGGTAATGCTAAAAATTTGAAATAAATCGTTTTGCAAAAAGGTTTTGAAACCCTAGTCTTGAAAGTGAGGAAATCGTTTGAAAAAAAAGAGATTTTTTGAGGAAAACATGTGAAAACCTTAAGATACACATATATTTGTTACAGATATAGAAAGATCAGAAGATTTTTAAAGTTAGGGTTTCCGGAGAAAATCCAGGGAAGGAGAAAACTCAAAATATTATCGGCCTTTGGCCGGAAAGTGTAAAGATCTTACTCGAATGGCCATAGATGGACGGAAAGATGGAATGAGACCGGAGAGGTGAGTTGAACTGTTTGGTTCACTTGAGAGCCCCAAACGGTGACAAATGATTGAAGGATGGATCCACAAGGCTGGTGAGAGGCGGAACCTCCATGGTTTCCAGCGAGGAGGTGGACGGAGAAGGGGAGACAAGGGCTTAGTAGAGGGAGAGTTTAGAGAGAGAGGTGAGAGGATTCAGAGAGACGGATCAGTGAGAAATGAGAGGGGGAAATTAGACGGGGGAGGGTAGTCGTGTAGGTCTTAATTTGGAAAGGGGGATTCTGGACCGTTGATTTGAATTAATCAATGGTTCATATTGAATGGGTGCTTGGGTCGGGTAGGATTTTAGGTTTGGGCTGGGTTATTGGGTTAGTTAATTGGGTCAGGGGTCCGAGTTTAATTAGGCTATAACTGGAATTAAAGGTGGTTATTAGTTAAATACTCGTTAAAATAGATAAATAATTCATAAAAATAGCTAATAATTATATAAAATGAAATTAGTGTTAAATAAGTGAAATTAAAGTAATTAAATAATATTAAAATATAAAATTACTACCTATTGAATTAAAATGGTATAAAATGTACATTTAAGCTATAACTGCAAAAATTGTTGTAATTATAGCTAAATAATGCCAAATTGGCTAATTTGTGAAATAATTAAATCCTAATAGGATTAAAATGATATATTGATCTAGGAAATATTTTTTAAATCATTTGTAATGCAATTTATAATTAATTATTAGAAATGAAAACACTGGGTGAATTAGAATAAATTAATAAAAATATGGTAAAATTATAGAAAAATACCAATAGTTATGGAAACCTGATTTTGAAGGTATATATGCAAGTTTAAGAATAATTTGAGGGAAAAATAGGGTATCAACAGCTACCCCTCTTTACCTAGGAAGGATGAAGGAGTTGTCGGGTAAAGACATGATGGCCAATTTTGACCGAGTGAAATGGTTTGGAGAGATTCCGGCCGCACCCTGGTTTTTGAGTGGCCTACATATCCTTAGTTTTACAGGAATCAGGTCGTATGTAGTTCAGGAGTCATCGGTGAAGTATACCAATGAAGTTTCTTACAAGAACGGACGCAACATTTGGGACTGATTGAATAAGTGGCTTACGGGGTTGTTAGGAGACCTGGTTTTATAGGAATCAGGTCGGGATGGAAGTTTGCTTGCTGGATTACCTGCAAATAAATAATACAAGCATATATTGTGCGTAATTTAAACATGATGCAAATTCCTGTTAGACCATGAATGATGTCTTCGGACGGTTAAGGATGACGTCCTCAGACCATGACGTCCTAGGCTATGAATTGCTTGATGCAGGATTCGTAGGCCATGAAAATGATGTTCTCGGGCCATGAGGATGGTGCCTCCGAACCATGATGCCTTTGAATAATGATATGCAGAGGTTGAAAGAGATCCTCAGGCCATGGCATGGTGTTCTCGGGCCATGAAAATGGTGCCTCCGAACAATAATGCCTTTGGATGAGTTGGTGATATCTCAGCCCATGCAGATGCAATAGAATGATGCTGACGAGACAGATCTTAGTCTTGCGAATAAAAGGGCAGAGCTTAGCCCGAAAGGAAAGCGAAGTAAACAGTGCTTGAGACAGTGGTTAGTCTCGAAAGGCAAATTGGAGGCAAAGCTTAACCTCAGAAGGAAGAATGGTAGCCTTATGCAATGCAGATGGAGACAGTGCTTAGTCTCGGAAGGCAGAATGGTAGCCTTATGCAAAGATGCAAATGCAGATGGAGACAGGGTTTAGTCTCGAAAGGAAGAACGATAGCCTTATGCAAAGATGAAAATGCAGATGGATACAGTGTTTAGTCTCGAAAGTCAGAAAGGTAGCCTTATGAAAAATGTACATGGAGGTAGAGCTTAACCTCGGAAGGCAGAATAGTAGCCTTATGCAAAGATGCAAATGCAGCTAGAGACAACACTTAGTCTCGGAAGGCAGAATGGTAGCCTTATGCAATGATGTAGATGGAGGTAGAGCTTAACCTCGGAAGGCAGAATGGTAGCCTTATGCAAAGATGCAAATGCAGATGGAGACA
>ML392141.1:60804-133265 GCA_005239525.1 Nicotiana knightiana
AACATTTGGGACTGATTGAATAAGCGGCTTACGGGGTGGTTAGGAGAACTGGAGCGGAACCGCTCCTGCCGGGATGGCAGTTTGCTCGCCGGATTACCTGCAAATAAATAATACAAGCATATATTGTGCGTAATTTAAACATGATGCAAATTCCCGTTAGACCATGAATGATGTCTTCGGACGGTTAAGGATGACGTCCTCAGACCATGACGTCCTAGGCTATGAATTTCTTNATGAAAATGGTGCCTCCGAACAATAATGCCTTTGGATGAGTTGGTGATATCTCAGCCCATGCAGATGCAATAGAATGATGCTGACGAGACAGATCTTAGTCTTGCGAATAAAAGGGCAGAGCTTAGCCCGAAAGGAAAGCGAAGTAAACAGTGCTTGAGACAGTGGTTAGTCTCGAAAGGCAAATTGGAGGCAAAGCTTAACCTCAGAAGGAAGAATGGTAGCCTTATGCAATGCAGATGGAGACAGTGCTTAGTCTCGGAAGGCAGAATGGTAGCCTTATGCAAAGATGCAAATGCAGATGGAGACAGGGTTTAGTCTCGAAAGGAAGAACGATAGCCTTATGCAAAGATGAAAATGCAGATGGATACAGTGTTTAGTCTCGAAAGTCAGAAAGGTAGCCTTATGAAAAATGTACATGGAGGTAGAGCTTAACCTCGGAAGGCAGAATAGTAGCCTTATGCAAAGATGCAAATGCAGCTAGAGACAACACTTAGTCTCGGAAGGCAGAATGGTAGCCTTATGCAATGATGTAGATGGAGGTAGAGCTTAACCTCGGAAGGCAGAATGGTAGCCTTATGCAAAGATGCAAATGCAGATGGAGACATCGCTTAGTCTCGGAAGGCAGAATGGTAGCCCTATGCAATGATGCATATGGAGGTAGAGCTTAACCTCGAAAGGCAGAATGGTAGCCTTATGCAATGATGCAGATGCAGATGGAGACAGCATTTACTCTCGGAAGGCAGAAAGGTAGCCTTATGCAAAACATAGATGGAGGTAGAGCTTAACCTCGGAAGGCAGAATAGTAGCCTTATGCAACAATGTAAATGGAGGTAGAGCTTAACCTCGGAAGGCAAAAAGGTAGCCTTATGCAAGAAATGATAGTAGGAATTCTTAGCTGGTGATGAATTGCGGCATTGTGATTATTGAGAGCATTGTGACTGCGGAGCATTGAGGCATGTGCAAACGTCAGCAAGTGCAGCAGTTTTGAGAATCGTATTTTAGACAACGTTTGTCCCCTGGGCGGACAGTTTGTTTAGGGATTTTGCAACCTTAGTGCTTGCAACCAAAGAAAGATCGTGAGTTCTATAAACAGTAGGGGTGTTAGTACGTATCCCCGCTGGCTTTTCTTGACTTGTTGGGCTCGATATTGGGGTAGCGTTGCTAAACAAAGCTGTTTCAAAAACAAACATGCATGATTTTGTAAAAGCATAATGCATAATTAAAAATTAATTTTGGGATGAACCGACGATCGTGACGCAGCTCGGGACATTTCAACCTCTCCTGATACGGAATTTTGAGGGTCCTTCTCAACATTCTGCCCCAGTTTAATGGGTGAATGTCTCTGACTGTTGCTCGTGCGGCGATTGGCTGAATTTGCTTCAGAATTTCCAGTTTCCAATTGCGGGGAAAAATAAAATTTTTATTGAATTGTGACCGAACCCATAGGGCTGCCTACGTATCCCCTCTTAAACAGGAATCAGGTCAGGCGTAGTTCAATTTACATCATTGAGAAAGCATAAAGATTATATGTAGTAGCATTTGACTGCATCTAAATTGATTGTCTTTGGCCAGACTTCTCCGTCCATTTCTGCGAGTATAAGTGCTCCTCCTGTCAGTACTCGGTGAACCATGTACGGACCCTGCCAGTTGGGAGAGAACTTCCCTTTGGCTTCATCTTGATGTGGAAAGATCTTCTTCAGCACCAGCTGCCCCGGTGTGAACTGTCTAGGCTTGACTCTCTTGTTAAAGGCTCGGGTCATTCTGTTCTGATAGAGTTGATCATGACAAACTGCATTCATTCTCTTTCCGTCTATGAGGTCTAGTTGCTCATAATTGCTCTTTACCCATTCTGCGTCGCTGAGCTAAGCTTCTTGTATAATTCTTAGAGATGGAATCTCAACTTCGGCAGGAATAATAGCCTCAGTACAATAAATTAGCATATAGGGAGTTGCCCCTGTTGAGGTGCGAACCCTGGTGCGATATTCCAATAAGGAAAATGATAACTTCTCGTGCCACTACTTGTGCCTTTCTATCATCTTTCTTTGTATCTTCTTGATGTTTTTGTTGGCGGCTTCTACAGCTCCATTCATCTGAGGTTTGTAAGTTGTGGAATTCTTGTGTGTGATCCTGAAAGTCTCGCACATAGCCTTCATCAGGTCACTGTTGAGATTGGAACCATTGTCGGTGATTATTGACACAGGAATCCTGAATCGACAAATAATACGGTCGCGGACAAAGTCTGCCATGACTTTCTTAGTCACTGCTTTGTAGGATGTTGCTTCGACCCATTTGGTGAAATAGTCGATGGCTACCAGAATGAACATGTTTTCGTTGGAGGTGGCAGGCTCGATTGGTCCAATAACGTCCATGCCCCAGGCGGCGAACAGCCATGGTGAGCTTATCATATCTGTGTGTATCTGACAACGGTGCATTTCTGGACATACTGGATGCAATCCATTTCCATAGTCATCCAAAAGTAACCAGCTCGGAGTATCCTCTTTGCCAGAACAAAACCGTTCATATGCCGGCCACATGTCCCAACATGAATCTCCTCTAGCAGCTTGGATGCTTCCTTTGCGTCGACACAACGTAATAATCCCAAATCGGGAGTCCTCCTATATAGGATTCCTCTGCTGTGAAAGAAGTTGTTGGATAGTCTTCGAAGTGTGCGTTTCTGAGTGGGATTCACAAGCTCTGGGTAATCTCCTTTTACCAAATACTCCTTGATGTATGAAACCAAGGATTTCCGTCTGCTTCCTCTTCAACATGGGCACAATAGGCTGGCTGATTATGGAACTTTACGGGAATAGGATCAATGAAATTCTTGTCCGGGTGTTGGACCATTGAGGACAAAGTAGCCAATGTATCGGCGAACTCATTCTAGATTCTGGGTATATGCCAAAATTCTATCTTCGTGAACCTCTTTCTTAATTCCTGTATGTGGTGCAGATACGAAAGTATCTTGGAACTCTTGGTAGCCCACTCTCCTTGTACATGATGTACCAGCAAATCTGAGTCACCAATCACTAACAGCTCCTGGACGTTCATGTCAATGGCCATATTGAGTCCTAAGATACAGGCTTCATACTCTGCCATATTGTTGGTGTAGGGAAATTTGAGTTTGGCAGATACCTGATAATGTTGACTGGTTTCTGATAGTAGGAATGCTACAATGACAATTCCCTTGAAGTTCGCTGCTCCATCGAAGAACATTCTCCAACCGTCATAGGATTCTGCAATGTCTTCTCCTATGAGTGATACCTCTTCATCAGGAAAATACATTTTCAGAGGTTCGTATTCTCCCTCTACAGGGTTCTCAGAAATATGGTCTACCAGTGCTTGTCCCTCGACTGCTTTCTGAGTCACATAGATAATATCAAACTCACTCAGCAGGATTTGCCACTTGGCTAGCTTGCCAGTGGGCATGGGCTTCTGAAAGATGTACTTCAATGGATTCATTCTCGATATGAGATACGTTGTGTAGGCACAGAAGTAATGCCTCAGCTTCTGAGCTACCCAAGTCAAAGCACAACAAGTGCGTTCCAATAGAGAATATCTGGCCTCGTACGGAGTGAACTTCTTGCTGAGATAATAAATGGCTTTCTTCTTTCTTCATGTTTCATCGTGCTGCCCTAAAATGCAGCCGAAAGCTCCATCTAACACTGCAAGGTAGAGTAACAAAAGTCTACCTAGCTCAGGCGGTACCAAGACTGGGGGTGTTGACAGGTATGCCTTGATTTTGTCGAAAGCCTTTTGATAATCATCGGTCCACTTTGTTGCGGCGTCCTTATTCAGCATCTTGAAGATCGGCTCACAGATAACTGTAGAACGTGCTATGAATCGGCTGATGTAATTAAGTCTCCCCAGAAACTCATCACATCTTTCTTGTTCCTTGGTGGTGGTAGTTCTTGAATGGCTTTGACCTTCGACGGATCCAATTCTTCCCTCGGCGGCTGACAATGAACCCGAGCAACTTTCCAGCAGGAACCCCGAATGCACACTTCACGGGGTTCAGCTTCAGATTGTATTTCCGCAACCTTTTGAAGAACTTCCTCAAATCTTCTATGTGGTCAGTGGCTTTTCTAGACTTGATAATAACATCATCCACGTATACCTTGATCTCATTGTGACTGGGCCCTGCTAATACTCTCTCTCTCAGACCTTATCTTCAATTTTCTAGCCTCCGTGGCCTGGGCGAACCCCATATCATACCGTAATTCATGTTTGAGTGCAAGGCATTTGTAGCATCTTCATTCATAACCAAGGGACTGAGGCCCTGAACAAACCGTCGAACTGTGGCATCCATAGTCGATACTAACTGAGGAGCGTACTTGGACAACCTTACGAACTCCATGTGGTACTCCCACAAACTCATATTACCCTACTTGAGGACCTCAAACTCCATAGCACGGGCTGCCATAGTCTCGGCAGGCAAGAAGTGATCCATGAAAGCATCAATGAACTCATCCCATCTCACCGGAGGACTTCCCACCCCACGGGAATTCTCCCACATCTCGAACCATGAATACGCCACTCCCCTCGGCCTGTAAGATGGTCGTGGAAGATGGTGGTCATAGCCCTCATGTAGGTGGCCCCTGCATTCTTCAGGCCGAATGGCATCATCTTGTAACAGTACACTCCCCACGGCATAATGAAAGCCGTTTTCTCAGCATCTTCCTCATCCATCCAGATCTGATGATAACCAGCAAAGCAATCCATGAATGATTCTATCTCATGCTTGGCGCAATTGTCAATCAGGATATGTATATTTGGCAAAGGGAAGTCGTCTTTCGGACTAGCCCGGTTGAGATCCCGGTAGTCGACAAAGACTCTGACCTTCCCATCCTTCTTTGGTACTGGCACAATGTTGGCTAACCATGTCGGGTACTCAACTACCCTGAGAACCTTGGCGTTGATCTGCTTGGTGACTTCTTCTTTGGTTTTTAAACTCATGTCGGGTTTGAAATTCCTGAGCTTTTGTTTTACCGGTGGATACATTGGATTGGTTGGCAATTTGTGAGCCACAATAGATGTACTTAGACCAGTCATATCGTCGTACGACCAGGCGAATATGTCCTCATACTCCTTTAGAAATTCTACGTATTCTTTCTTTTCTAACGGCGACAAATGAATGTTGGTGCGAGTTTCTTTGACAGTTTCTAAATCTCCCAGGTTGATGTTTTCAGTCTCGTCCAGGTTGGACTTAGGTCTGTTCTTAAAACTCTCAACTTCTTTGATAATCTCGTCAGGTATGTCATCTTACTCTAAATCCACGTTCGTTTGCTGCGTTGTCTCATTGCATGTCACAGTCATCGATTCATCAAGACAGGTAATAGTAATGCTGTATAGGTAAAGTAATGAGAGAAAAATGATAGCAATAAATATTGATTCATAAGAAAATTCTAAAAATGATTTTGATAAATTGAACGATTGTTTTGAACATTGAAGATCTTATTGAAGGAATTAAAATGGGAAAAAAATCATTTTGTAAAGAAAAACAATGAATAGCGCTCGTTTTAGCCTTGCTACCGCGAGGCTCGTCGGGCTTTGTTGTCCTGACAATCCTATTCTTGAGGCACGTCCCTCTGCTCATAACCTGTATGGAAGGGCCTTCCTCCCCCTCCTCCTCGAGAATAACACAGCAGTCCATATCACTGTCCTCCTGAAACAAGTTCCTCATTGCTGCAAGTGCTTCTTCTTCGTCTGATCCATAATTAACATTGGTATGTTGGAAGGTCTGCTCCAGATGCGGTATTGGTTGCTCCAAAGGGTAATAAGGACTGCGCCATGGTGGCGACCAGTTTTTGAATTCTTCCCAAGTGTATTCGTATCCCAAACCGAAAGTGGTGCCGTGCTTTATGAGTTTGATAGGTTTGGAGATCCCCTGAAGGTTCTTGACGAGCCCTTTACCTGGCTCGTACCCTCGCCAATTCATCATACTTGCGATCTTGCTATCCCACCATATGTCTTTGTTGATAGTGTTGACCCGTTCAATGTGGTGGTAAGTTTCTCCGCCTGGCTTCCTTCTTCCTTCAATGACTGGGATAGTTTGACGACTGTAAATAGGGTTTCTACTGTCACCATGAATAATCACCTCTTAGTGGTTCCACTCGAACTTCACTACCTAATGTAGCATTGATTCTACGGCCCCAGCAGCATGGATCCAGGGTCGTCTCAATAACAGATTGTAGGACGCTGGCACATCTATCACTTGGAAGTCCACCTCGAACCAAGTTGGCCCCATGTGCAGGCATAGGCTGATCTCACCAATGGTGGACCTCTGAGATCCATCGAAGGCTTTCACGTTGATCGCTCCATCCTTTATCTCATGCATCCCTTTACCCAACTTCTTGAGCGTTATCAGCGGACAGATGTTAAGACTGGATCCCCCATCGATCAGGATTCTAGTGATGAAATAATCTTCGCATTGCACAGTGATGTGCAGTGCTTTGTTATGGCCCAACCCTTCAGGAGGCATATCGTCCTCATGGAAAGTGATCTTGTGACTCTCCAACACTTGGCCCACCATATTAGCCATTTCTCCATCAGTGATGTTGTTTGGCACATAGGCTTTGTTCAACACCTTCAATAAAGAATTCCTGTGCGTCTTGGAATTCTGCAGCAAAGAGAGAATGGATATTTGCACTGGCGTTTTGTTCAACTGGTCGATGACCGAATACTCCTTGGCCTGTACTTTCCTCCAAAGCTCGTCCGGATCTGTCTAGATAATGGGAGGCCGATTGGAAGCCTGCATGCTGGATCCAGCCAGATGTTCAGGGGTATAGACTCTACCAGTTCTTGTCATACCCTGTGCTGCAACAACTTCTTCAGTCTTGACTTTTCCTTTCCTTCTCGCCTCGGCTGTATAGTCCCATGGTACAACATTTGTATAGAAAGTTGGCGTGGTCGATATCGCCATCGTGATTGGCACAGCTACCCTCACTTCAAATGGAACATGTGCCTGGGGTGGTAAGGTGGCAACCTCAAATGGTGCGGGTGCATTTTCCGGAGACACGAACTCAACTTCAATCGATACTGGTGTCTTTGCAGGTGACGCTGCTTCAAAATCAAAAGGCATGGACATATTTACCTCAGTATCCTCAGACGGTTGAATCTGGACTATGATCGGGTTGAGAGTGACTGCAGGTTTCTTTGGATCACGCCTTCTGCGATCAACCCGATTGATCCCTTGGGGTCCCAATCATCTTCTATTTCAATCAAGTGGATGCCTCCACCCGTATGGCCTGGAAGAGGATTGTTGCAGACATTTGGAGCTGATTCCTTTGCCACGATGACCTTGTTGTCAATCAGGGCTTGCAATTTGTCCTTCAAAGAGCAGCATCCATTGATGGTGTGCCCCTTCATGTCGGAGTGGTATGCACAGGACCTTTTTTGGTTGACCCATTGAGAAGGATTCTCAGGGGTTGCAGCAGGGCGAGGGTGACATAACTAGCAGCTTTGAGCTTCTCATACAGCTGGTCGATGGGTTCAGCGATGGCGGTATACCATTTTGGAGGTCTGGGATCAAAATTAGGACGAGGTCTAGGGAAATTTTGACGGGTAGGGGGTGATTGGTAATGAGATGGTTGGGAATTGTAAGTGTGGTAGAAATGAGGGTGTTGTGAGTAACTGGGTGAAGCAGGTTGATATGTCGGTGGTGGAGGTGATTGATAAGTTGGTGGTGGAGGTGATTGATAAGTGGGTGGTGGAGCTTGGTATGAGGGTGAGGATGCTTGGTAATTTGGGGTTGGTTGATATGTGAGTGGAGGTGTTGGGTAAGTTTGTTATTTGAGTGGGGATTTGGTTCTTTGTGCAACCATCACGGCTCCTGTATCTCTTTTCTTAGACACACCACCAGACTAAAGAGCCTTGTTTGTAGCTTGCAAGGCTTCAAAATTTGTGACTATACCGCTCTTGATACCTTCTTCAATCTGTTCACCTAATTTGATAATGTCGGAGAACTTGTGGTTCTCAATCATCATCAACCGTTCATAGTACTGCGGGTCCTGGGCCCAGACAAAGAACTTGTTCATCTGCTCCTCTTCTAAGGCGGGTCTGACCTTGGAAGCTTCGGACCTCCAACGAGTAGCGTACTCGCGAAATGTCTCCGTGGGCTTCTTTTTCAAATTCTGAATATAGAACATGTCTGGTGCGTTCTCTGTGTTGAGCCTGATTCTGTCCACAAAGTCAGATGCCATGCTCACCCAATTTGACCATTTCTTGGGATCTTGGCTAATGTACCAAGACAATGCATCTCCTTATAAGCTCCTCATGAACAGCTTCATGCGGATTCTTTCATCCTTCCCTACTCCAACCAGCTTGTCACAATAAGTTCTCAGATGGACCCTTGGATCACCTGTACCATCAAACATTTCAAACTTAGGAGGTTTGTATCTCTCGGGTAGTTCGACATCGGGTTGTATGCAAAGGTCTTCATAGTTCAACCCTTCGACTCCCTTGATTCCCGCGACACCTTGAACCCGGCTGGTCAGCTTCCTAAGTTCCTCGGCCAAGTTCTTGATAAGCAGGTCCTTTTCGTCAAACTCAGGTGTGTATGTGATAGGGGGAGTGGAGTGTGGCATCGTCTCCACGTAGATGGGATTGTTATGGTGGCCTGGCGCATGAGTGTGGAAATGGTCATTTGTGGAATTCGGAGGTTTTCGGATAAGCAGTGGAGTGTTATTTGGAGTATGGCAGGCATTTCATTCTGCTGGAAGATTTTGGTTCTTTGGTGGGATGGTGTGATGATTTTGCTGCGGGATGATTTTGCTGGTTTGGGATGTTTTGAGGAGGTGTAGGATTCTGGATGTTGACGTTTGGGACATTGAGGGAGCATGACAGGTTTGCCAGATTCCGAACTTGATCAAGCTCTTCTTGAAACTTTGACAACTTTCGTTCCAGCTGTGACACAGTTTCATTCTGAATCCGAATACCCCGGCCATCAGTGGCCTCTACCCGTTCAACCACATTCTCATTTATGTTGTTGCCTGAATCTTCCATTTTCTTTTTGCCTTTGTTCTTGCCTTTGGGGGGACTAAGAGGAGGAGAGGGTGGAGGGCCCCTGGATCTTGTAAGATAGGATGATGATGCCAGAGTGCACGAACTAACCTTTGGGGAGGGGAATAAATAAATAAAGAAAGAGGAAAACAAAAACAAAATGTAGCCAAGTCAGTGAGGATTATGAAAAGTATTGCGGTATTTAAACACATAGTGCGGGAATTTAAAGCGCGTCCTAATTTGGGGACCTCTTTTGTTCCCGAGGTAGGCCTAGAGACAAATTGATTTAGAGAACTTAAGATGCTAAATGCCTCATTATTGGTAAGAAAATAGACGAGTCCCAAAATGACACTAAATAAACAGGAATTAAAGGTCACTAATGGCCATTGGCCTTATTACATTGATAAAGTAAAAGAAAGACATTCCTATCTACTTGGTCCCAGAAGGACCTTCCCCAGACTCGGCATTCTTGCTTCCCTCGTACAGTTTCCCCAACTCGCGAAACCCCAGCGATAGGTATGCTCTGGCTAGATGTCCTTCTTCGGTCCCTTCAGCCTTTTGACAGTCTTCAACCCTTTTGTTGGATGGATATTGGAGACCATGCCGAATCTGGGGACTTTGTGCCTCATATTTCTGCAAGGCAAACAGGATTAAACCCTGACCCCCACCAAACTCGACTATTTAACATCTACAATTAGCATAAAGCATTTAGTTCTCCAAATAAATGCACAGAACTTGATGATGTCCGTTTGGGTTTAGGGAAACCCAGTGGACTTTTGGATAAGGCAATCTTAAAAGCTATCGTGCGGACCAAACTTTAGCCTGACTAGTTTGACCATGATGCATGAAACAACATAATGGAGTAAGGTTTCTATGGGATTTTAGACTGGTACCGTCGAGCGGACAACTCAAGGGGGAAAGGCACGGAACCGTTGACTGCACCGCTGATCGACTAGTTTTACCGCAAATAAGCCTTTCCAAATTCAGGGGGTAATAATATAGGAAGAGCGCAACCACTCATCAAGCGTTGCTATAGTATTTTGTTTGGCACGAGTGGAGTATGAATGTTGAGCATGATTATGCAATAATAAATAAGCATTAAAAACATGTTGTCATGTATTTGCACGTTAGGAAAGCGGTAAATACAATAGCTATGATTTAAAGCGGTTACAAAGGAAAATAAAGAAACATGTCAGTTTCGCCTTTTGGAAGGAATAACTATTCAAAAAACAATTAATTGCACGTAGATAGGGAGAAAAGGAAAGGGTGCAAAATATCAAACTAAGCATACTCGGGCAAATTCACAAAGCGGTTTATAATGGTAAAAGCTTATAGTCCCCAGCATAGTCTCCATGTTGTCGTGCCCCCTCTTTCCTCGTGGAGATCAGGTTTATGACATTCGGTTGAGACAACTCTTTCCATTTGGGAAAGGGTTTTGTGGGTTTGAGAGTCGCCACCTGACGATTTTTAAAGGTGCGTTAGGAAACCAAAGGGGTTCATTTACAACTACGTTGTTAACCAGAGATAGGGTAAGGGCTTGAAATTATCCTAAGGGGAAGGTGTTAGGCACCCCTCAGGATCCACAAGTGTAGTTTCCATCCAAACATCTTTTGTGAATTTAAGCAAGTAGCAAATAGGCAATTAATGTTTAAACAAGTAAAGAGTTTTGAAAGACTCATACTCTAAGCACACATGTGTTACAAAAAGTTTTGAAAATACTTAATATTTGAGCAAGGTTTTTTTGAAAGAATTATGATCTAAACATGCATATAAAGGATAGGGGGAGTCCTAGGTTGTTTGCCATATGGATCACATCAGTACAATACCCGGTAATCACTCCTCAAAGAGGGGCTACACGTGGTATTAGCGTACCGGTCATCATATCCATATTCTACCCTTTCCCACCCCGTGAAAGTAACTAAATCGAGTGTTGGTTTTGACCTCTATTGCATGTTGTTACCCGTCCCTTCCTATCAGTCCCGGAAGAATGTACGACTTCTATCCTATAAGGGAGGTGCTAGGCAGACCCTTAGGTTTTAAAGGTAAAAATTACTAAGACGACACATAATAACACATATAGGACTTTAATTAAGGGCCGCATGGAAAGCAAATAAAAGGCTCAAGTATACATCCACACATAGTACACATAAACATCATGACTCATTCACAGTTAAGGTCCAGATTCAGGCTCAGATCCTAAGCATGGTATCTAAGTGATAACACAAAGACAGATCTAGTTTTATTCATTGTAACTGATTTCCTAAGGCTTGCCTAGGTGTGTAGCAGGTATGAGACAATTTCAGGTTGTTATACCTAATAGCATGTAGTTCTAAGTGTTCATAGCTCAGAATTATTACCAGTTGATTGCGAGAATTGAGTGAAGTTGTTTTATTCCTTTTCATGCATCAGTAGGTGTATTTAAGCGAGTAAGATGCAATCCTAAGGACATGATATCTAGTGCACAGAGATGCAGAATCAGAAGCCTAAACATAATCTCTAAATGCACAAATATTGCATTGTTTAAACATGGTTCAGGAGATGTAAACATGACTGGTTTATTAGTGTTGTTTATCCTAAACAGGATCTCTAAGTGTACATGGCAGGGTAGAGCATGATTGTAAAGTACTGGTTATTAGCACATTTTAGCACAGGACTTTCGAAATGAGATGCCAATAGATGCTGAAAACAGTAAGTGTAAGACCTAAGGAACATGGTATCTAATGCATGATCTTGCACACATGAGTCCTAATCATGGTTTCTATTGCGCAAATAGGGAATAAAACCTAATAGCATGGCTTCTACCCTCTAATAGCTATAGCATGCATATTTACCCCTCCCTTTTCACTATCCATCCCCAAAGAGTTGTTTACAACAATTATTACAGGCCATTTGCATGAATTACATAACTGAATAATGAAAAGAANATAGGGAATAAAACCTAATAGCATGGCTTCTACCCTCTAATAGCTATAGCATGCATATTTACCCCTCCATTTCACTATCCATCCCCAAAGAGTTGTTTACAATAATTATTACAGGCCATTTGCATGAATTACACAACTGAATTAGAAGAAAAAATAAGAAGTTAACTATAGGGAGCCTATGGAATAGGCCTAGATCTCCATGTCCTCAATGCCAAGTAATGTTTCACAGCCTTTTCATAATCTGGGTGTGTCAGAGATCCCTAAGGACCTCAAGGGATCCCAAGAAATGCTCACACCCAGATTTCATAGCAGATAGAGTAAGTGCAGTGTGGAAGAGCCAGCCTTATTGTGTCATAGTTCAGAGGGAAATCATAAGGGTCCCTAAATAGTCACACATTAAGAGGGCATAACCTAGACTTCTAAGAGTATGTGAGAGTGCTTGATATAGTTTAGAAAAGAGTTGAATTGAAAAATAGTTTGAAAATGGTTTTGGAGAGTGACATAAGAGTTTGCTTTGGTGAAAACCAGTTTGAAAGAAGGTGAGTAGGACAATCTCAGAATCAGAATAGCACACATAAACACAAATAGGGGAAAGGGGAATTGGGGACAAGTTGTTCACATGTGAAACCACATTTTTCACACTAGTAGACATCAGAGAAAGTATTACAGGACTTAAACAGTCACAGCACATTCTATCACAAAATGTTCATGCCAGGAGCTTAACAGCATTAGATTGAGGGATGCCAAACGGGTTCACACATTAAGTTCAGGGAAGGGGTTCAAGATTACTTAGTACCTAGGTGGATCATGAATACATGCTGAGAATGTACTGGGGTTAGGGAGTAAGGCAGAATCGTAACAACCAAATAGGAGGAACAGTAGACATGCTGAAATAAGGGGAAGGGAAATCACATAGATAGAATATATATTCTAGTTACAGGGTAAACAGTAGAACCATAAGTAAAAGCATAAAAGAAATAAGAGAAAGTGCAATACAAATAAAAACATGTTGTTTTGGATGCTGTAAATCAAATAGAAGACATAACAGTCTAGATTGAGAGAATAGAACAGTAGTATGCAGGGCAGTAGAGCAATAGGACAGTAGTGTGCAGAGCAATAGAACAGTAGAGCAGCAAGTTTCTCAGTCTTGGATTTCAGCTGACTGAGTAGCCAGTAGTCAATAAGAGAAGCAAGAGAGAATGTGTAGGAAAGTAAGAGAGAGAAATTAGTATGCTTGTGTGTGTGTGTTCGTTAATGAAAGAGTAGTGTATTTATAGTTTGAAAACAGGTAGCAAATAAGGTAAAAAGCACTGATTTAGCACAGATATGGAAATAATCCCAATCAAAATCAATTAATACCCGGACTCCCTTTAATTAGGGAGTCATAGTTCAAACGGACACAATCAGTATTAAATAAGGAAAAGAATCAATTATAGAACTGATTTTTACCATAATAGGAGTAGTAAAAGTATATGGCATACAATTAGGTCTAAATACATAATACACAATTAAGGAAAGTATACAAGAAACATTTGACAACATATTTATACACATAAAAAATAAGGCAGAGTACAATTTTAATTCTGGAAATTAGTCAAGAGAATCTCGAATGAGTTTAAAATTACAGGGAATCAATACTAATCAAGTAAAGTATCACACAAATAAGGAAATAATTTGAAAATCGGTAAAGAGTTCTAAGGAAAATACACAAAATTACATTTTTAAGGAAAATATCACAGTTCTACGGAAAATACAAGGAACCAGTAGAGAGTATTATGAAACAATCAATAAAACGAATAATCAGACCTATTAAACGATAAATAGCCCATGTTGAACAAAAATCAGAGAAACCCTAAGCAAGTAGTTAGAGGAACAGTAGAGATTCAGAAACCCTAACAACAAATTAGAGCAGGAATCACATAGACCATACATGAAAGCCCAGAAGGTTCATGAGAGACACGCAAACAACATCACAAACAGACTCGAACTTCCAAAACGAACCCAGAAGTATTAGGGTTTTTTAACAAAAAATGAATCGAACAAAAGGAAAAGCTCAGGTGATGTTTAAACATGCTAAAATCGTAAGGTAATGCTAAAAACTTGAAATAAATCGTTTTGCAAAAAGGTTTTGAAACCCTAGTCTTGAAAGTGAGGAAATCGTTTGAAAAAAAAGAGATTTTTTTAGGAAAACATGTGAAAACCTTAAGATACACATAGATCTGTTACAGATCTAGAAAGATTAGAAGATTTTTAAAGTTAGGGTTTCCAGAGAAAACCCAGAGAAGGAGAAGAAAACTCAAAATATTATCGGCCTTTGGCCGGAAAGTGTAAAGATCTTACTCGAACGGCCATAGATGGCTGGAAAGATGGCATGATACCGGAGAGGTGAGTTGAACTGTTTGGTTCACTTAAGAGCCTCAAACGGTGACACAGGTGTGAAGGATGGAGCCACAAGGCTGGTGAGAGGCGGAACCTCCATGGTTTCCAGCGAAGAGGTGGCAGTAGAAGGGGATACAAGGGCTCAGTAGAGGGAGAGTTTAGAGAGAGAGGTGAGAGGATTCAGAGAGGCAGATCAGTGAGAAATGAGAGGGGGAAATTAGACGGGGGAGGTTAGTCGTGTAGGTCTTAATTTGGAAAGGGGGAATCTGGACCGTTGATTTGAATTAATCAACGATTCAGATTAAATGGGTGCTTGGGCCGGGTAGGATTTTAGGTTTGGGCTGGGTTATTGGGTTATTTAATTGGTTCAAGGGTCCGAGTTTAATTAGGCTATAACTCGAATTAAAGGTGGCTATTAATTAAATACCCGTTAAAAATAGATAAATAATTAATAAAAATAGCTAATAATTATATAAAATGAAATTAATTCTAAATAAGTGAAATTAAAGTAATTAAATAATATTAAAATATAAAATGACTAATTATTGAATTAAAATGTTATAAAATGTATATTTAAGCTATAACTGCAAAAATTGTTGTAATTATAGCTAAATAATGCCAAATTGGCTAATTTGTAAAATAATTAAATCCTAATAGGATTAAAATGCTATATTGAGCTAGGAAATATTTTTGAAATCATTTGTAATGCAATTTAAAATTAATTATTAAAAATGAAAACACTAGGTGAATTAAAATAAATTAATAAGAATATGGTAAAATTATAGAAAAATACCAATTGTTATGAAAACCTGATTTTGAAGGTATATATGCAAGTTTAAGAATAATTTGAGGGAAATATAGGGTATCAACAGGTACACTATTAATAGACTTTAGAGTTGTCAATTGGTTGCCATGTATAGTTCCTCCCTCTAAGCCTGGTACGAGTTCGTGTGCGGCCCTGGGTAGTGCAATTGATACACTCTCGTGCTTGAGGTGTGTTTGGATATAGGTCTACTGTTCGTGTGAAAAGTGAGCTTACTGAACGCCCAGGTGTTACTGGATATTTCTCTTTTGAGCCTGCTCCGTTTATTATGCTTGTAGTCTTTCAATATGTAATATTTGCACTTGTATTCATTATTTTGGGCCTGTAATAATTTACAAATAAAACAGATGGGGAAATTAGTAAAGAGGGGAATTGAGTACTTTAGTTCTCACATGAATGGGTAGAAAGTATGCCTATAGGATCTATGTGGTCTATTTGCTATTTGCTTTACATGTTTTTAGTTTCATGTGTAGACAGCATGCCTATAGGAGTCACGCGCACACATCTCACTTAACTTGTCAAAATATGTTAATTCAAGTATTTGCTATACCTATCTCCACTACTGTGCACACTTAGACTACATGCCTATAGGATGCAATATAACATGCCTCAATAATCTAGATACCATTTTTATAGGACTTCAAGTAATCAATTGGTCAAATTGCTTCTATTACTTTAGTACACTGCTCATCTAGACATCATGGTTATAGGATTTCAATACTTTAATCGACTATGCTCGCTCTTTCGTTGCATTGTCGCTTGTCTAAGACACATGCCTATAAAACCAGCATTTGTAATCAGAATTATGATTGTTTTCACTAACTTTTACGCAAAACGCTTAGATATCATGTCTATAGGACTTGCGATATTCAATTTGCCTACACGATAGTTTAGAAATTACTGCACTGCCCATGTATTTTTGGAATCCAGAATCACTTAGAAATCATACCTATAGGATTTGCAATATTTTTAAATCCGCCTGAATGTTGCTCATGTACAATACTAGAAATCAGAATCACTAGAGATCCTGCCTATAGGTCTTGAACAATTTAACATACCTTAACTCTAAACCTGCCAATATATAGTTGTCTGTTTAAATAATTTAAACATCGGTAGTATAAGCTATAACTTGTCTACCTAATTGACAACGTGCATACGTGTCTTATGAGGAGATGAATCTGAGCCTTTGGTGTTGATTATGTGAAGTTCTATTTGTTTTGAATGCGCGATTAGTTTTATCATTTTTTAGCAACCTAAGTAAGTCTAGAACCACCCAAATAGAGGTCCAAAGCCTCCTGGACCATAGGCATGGGATGGGTAATGCATGCGTAGGACGTGACTTAGAATTGAATTAGAGCGCCTTTAAGTAAGCAACTTCAACATAGTAATTGGGTAGCAGTAGATGATAGTATGTGCTCGCTGAATAATATGAGCAACCTCCTACCCCAAGGGAGTTGTGAAGTATTATTTATGTTGCAGGGGGTGATCCTTTAGGCAAAAAACTTAGGATCCCCCCCCCCCCTTTTCTTTATATACTTGTCATTTGCACTTAGTCACTTAATATAGACCGATGTATTTGCACTCTTGTAATCATTAGGATTTGTACCAATTCCCATGTGTTATGATAAGGCTCTTCGACTTTTATATTTTTTTTTTGGTTTATTTGATCACCTAGATTAATTACATAATCTGCATGGTTTTAAAGTTCGCCCTGGACCCATAGTTGTGGACCTTGAAAAGTGCCTAACACATTCTCTTTGAGGAAATTTGAGCCCTTACCCGATCTTTGGCGACACGGACTAGTTAAAATAAAGTTATTTGCAAATAGGTGCTCTAACGCACCCGAAATCATTAGGTGGCGACTCTTCTCTTTTAATACCTCCTTTTAAAAGATTTGTCACACGTCGAAACCCGATTTCGCGAGAAAAAAGGGCGCGATAGGTATCTCACATACCGAGAAGCTTTTCATAAGAGGAGATTTCAACAGTCACATTGGAGCGACATCTGGGAGTATGATGATGTGCATGGTGGATTTGGTTTTGGAGATAGAAATGGAGGAGGAACTTCTCTGCTAGACTTTGCTAAGGCATTTAATTTGGTGATAGCAAACTCGAGTTTTCAGAAGAAGAGGGAGCACTTGGTCACCTTCTGTAGTTTGATGGCCGAGACTCGGATTGATTATTTACTCTGCAGGAAGTTTGATAGAGGCCTTTGCCCAGATTGCAAGGTCATCCCAAGTGAGAACCTCTCGACCCTTGATAGGCTTCTGGTCATGGATCTTGACATCATGAGAAAGAGAAGGAAGAGGGTGATGTATAGACAACATAGGATTAAGTGGAAAGCCTTGACAGAAGCTAAAGCGCAGGAGTTTAGGGTCAAGCTAGTGATTATAGGGGCATGGAGGAATAGTGGGGACGCAAGTGCTATGTGGATCACGACTGCGCAGTGCATTATGGAAGCCACGAGAGAGGTATTAGAGGTCGTAAAAGGTTACTCTGGTGGTCACATGGGAAACTGGTGGTGGAATGGAGAGGTGCAAGGAAAAGTGGAAACCAAGAAAGCAACGTATCTGAAGCTAGTGGAAAGTGTAGACGAGGAGGAGAAGAAGGTGAATAGGGAGCATTATAAGTTGGCTAAGAAAAAGGCAAAGCTAGCAGTTACAGCGACCAATACCACAACTTTTAGTTGTTTGTATGAGGAACTCGAGGGCCGAGGTGGGGATAAAAGGTTGTTTAGGTTAGCCAAGGCGCAAGAAAGGAAGGCACGTGACTTGGACCAAGTGAAGTGCATCAAGGACGAAGAAGGTAGAGTTTTGTTGGATAAGGGGCTTATCTGTTGGAGATGGAAGACCTACTTCCATAGTCTCTTGAGCGAGGAAGGGGGCATGAGCATTGTACTAGGCGATTTGGAACTCTCCGGGAGTCATTGTGACTTTGGGTATTGTAGGAGGATTAGAGTTGATGAAGTTGAGGGGTCTATGCGTAAGATGAGCACAGGCAAAGTGACCGGGCTAGATGAAATCTCGGTGGAGTTTTGGAAGAGTGCGGATAAGGCAATCTTGGAGTGGCTCACTAGGTTATTTAATGTAATTTTTAGAACAAAGAAGATGCCCGGAGAGAGAAGGTGGATCACGGTGGTTCTTGTATACAAGAACAAGGGTGAAATCTAAAATTGCAATAACCATCAGGGTATCAAGCTGCTTAGCCATACTATAAAAGTCTGGGAGAGAGTGGTAGATCTAAGGGTGAAGAGGAGTGTGTCTATTTCCGAGAACCAGTTTGGGTTTCTGCCAGGGTGTTCTAATACAGAAGCCATCCACCTTGTCAGGAGATTGATGGAGGAGTATAGGGAGAAAAAGAAGGACTTGCATATGGTGTTCATCGACTTAGAAAAAGGCGTACGATAAAGTTCTGATAGAGGTTTTGTGGAGATATTTGGAGGCTAAAGGTGTACATATTGCCTACGTTAGGTTGATTAAGGACATGTATGATGGAGTAAAGGATCGAGTGAGGACAGTGTGTGGGTACTCAGACCATTTTCGATTATTATGGGGTTGCATCGGAGTCAACACTCAGCCCCTTTTTGTTTGCTCTGGTGATGGATGAACCGACGCGCCACATTCAAAGAGAGGTGCCATGGTGTATGCTACTTGATGATATTTTATTGATTGACAAGACACGAGACGGTTTAAACGCACAATTAGAGGTATGGAGGCAGACCCTGAAATCTAAACCTTTCAAGTTGAGAAGGACCAAGACAGAATACTTGGAGTGAAAGTTCAGTGGCGAGACTCAAGGAGGGGAAGGGGTGAGGCTGGACTCGCAGGTCATCCCTAGGAGAGGGAGTTTTAAGTACCTTGGGTCTATTATTCAGGGGGATGTGGAGATTAATGAAGATGTCACGCATCGTATTAGGGCGGGATGGATGAAATACAGACTCGCTTCCGGTGTTTTGTGTGACAAGAAGGTGCAACCAAAAATTAAGGGTAAATTTTATAGAGTGGTGGTCAGACCAAAAATGTTGTATGGGGCAGAGTGTTGGCCAGTCAAGATCGCTTATGTCCAGAAGAAGAAGGTACCAGAGATGAGGATGTTGATATGGATGTGCGGGCACACGAGGTTAGATAGGATCAGAAATGAGGTTATTCGCGACAAGGTGGGTGTGACCCCTATTAAGGAGAAGGTGCGGGAAGCGCGACTAAGTTGTTTGGTCATGTGAAGAGGAGGATCACAGACACCCCAGTGAGGAGGTATGAGAGATTGACATTGGAAGGCCTACGGAGAAGTAGAGGTAGGGCGAAGAAGAGGTGGGGAGAGGTTATTAGGCAAGACATGGCACAACTTCAGCTGACCGAGGACATGACCCTTGATAGAAAGGTATGGAGGTCAAGGATTAGGGTATTATAGTAGGTATTATAGAGTGTTCATAACAGTAGTATTGGCACGCTATCTTGCTTTCTGTTGGTAGTAGGTTCTTATGACTAACCGTTGTTTTCTTTCATTGTTGATCACCTTACTATCTTGTTATTTTTATTATGCTTTTATATGGCTTTTATATGGGAGAGGAAGAAGGATATACACATGGTGTTTATTGACCTAGAGAAAGCATATGACAAGGATTCTAAAGAAGTTTTCTGGAGATGCGTGGAGGCAAAGGTGTGACGGTTTCCTATATTATGGAGATTAAGGACATGTATGATGGGGCTAAGACTCGGGTTAGGACAGGAGGAGGTGACTCTGAGCATTTTTCGGTTGTTATGGGGTTATACACCAAGGTTCTGCGCTCAGTCCGTTCTTATTTTCCCTATTGATGGACGCGTTAACACATCATATTCAAGGAGATATGCCATGGTGTATGTTATTCGCTGATGACATAGTTCTGATTGATGAGTCGCGAGCCAGTGTTAATGAGAGGCTGGGGGTTCGGATACATGCTCTTGAGTCTAAGGGTTTCAAGTTGAGCAGGACGAAGACGAAATACCTTGATTGTAAGTTCAACGCTAAGTCGAGGGAAGTGGTTATGGATATGAGTCTTAAATTATAGGTCATCCCAAGTAGAGGTAGTTTCAAGTACCTCGGGTCAGTTATCCAGGGGGAATGGGAGATTTACGAGCATGTCACACACCGTATTGGGGTGGGATAGATGAAGTGGAGGTTAACATATGGAATCCTATGTGACAAGAGAGTGCCACTGATACTCAAAGGTAAGTCCTATAAAGCGGTGGTTAGACCGACCATGATGTATGGGGATCAGTGTTTAAGAATTCACATATACAGAATATGAAAGTAGCAGAAATGAGGATGTTGAGATGGATGTGCGGTCCCACTAGGATGGATAAGATTAGGAATGATGATATTCGGGAGAAGGTATGCGTGGATACCATTGATGACAAGATGTGGGAAGAAAGTGCATCCTCATGACCCCATCATCACCAATAACCACATCCCTGGCATCACCGCAACGGACCCAGTCCTGAAGAACAAGCAAATGTGGATCATCATACTGGCGTGCTCTAATCTGATCGTAAAGAGAAGACATGGAGGCTTGACAAGCCAACACCCGCGGGGGCTCTGATAGATCCAACCTCACCAACTGACCCGCTAAGGCCTGAACATCAAGGGCTAATGGTCGCTCTGCTACTGGAAGTTAGGCTAGACTCCCAAACTCTCTGCTCTGCGACTCAAGGCATCGGCCACTACATCGGCCTTCCCCGTATGATATAAGATAGTGAGGTCATAATCCTTGAGAAGCTCTAACCATCTCCTCTGACGCAAATTTAAGTCCTTCTGCCTCAGCAGATACTGCAAACTATGATGATCAGTGAAAATCTCAACTGCACCCCATACAAATAATGCCGCCAAATCTTCAAGGCATGAACAATGGCAGCTAACTCAAGATCGTGCACTGAATAATTATTCTCGTGCACCTTCAACTGTCTGGACATATAGGAAATCACCCTACCGTCCTGCATTACTACCGCTCCCAAACCAACTCTAGAAGCATCACAATAAACTGTGTAAGAACCCGAACCAGCAGGCAAAACTAGTACCGGAGCTGTAGTCAATGCTGACTTGAGTTTCTGAAAACTCTCCTCACACTCATCAGACCATCTGAATGGAGAACCCTTCTGGGTCAATCTGGTCAAAGGCGAAGTTGATTCAGGAACGGCTTCGCATGACGCAGTCTAGGCAGAAGAGTTATGCGGACTGGAAGGTCCGGGATGTGTCTTTCTTGGTTGAGGATAAGGTGTTGCTGAAGGTGTCGCCCATGAAGGGTGTTATGAGATTCAGGAAGAGGGGGAAGCTGAGTCCCAGGTTTATTGGGCCATTTGAGGAGCTTCAGAGGGTTGGGGAGGTGGCTTATAGGCTTGCTATGCCTCCTAGTTTATCGAGTATTCATCCAGTATTCCATGTTTCGATGCTCCGGAAGTATGTTGGTGACCCGTCCCATGTTTTGGACTTCAGCACGGTTCAGCTCGAGGGTGATATGTCATATGAGGTAGAGCCAGTGGCTATTTTGGGTCGACAGGTCAGGAAGCTGAGGTCTGAGGATATAGTTTCTGTGAAGGTTCAGTGGAGAGGGAAGAAAGTGGAGGATGCCACCTGGGAGATCGAGCGGGAGATGCAGGAAAGATATCCTCACTTATTCGAGACTCCAAGTATGTTTCTAGACCCGTTCGAGGATGAACGTTTTCTTAAGAGGGGGAGGATGTAACGACCCGACCGATCGTTCCATGAAATTTACCCCGTTTCACCCATTTCTGCATTTCTTATATATTGCTAGCATGTTTTTGTTGTGTTGGGTCAGTTGGTTTGGGTCCGGAGGAGAATTGAGGCATTTAGTCTCTTAAAGTAGCCTAATAGTTGAGAAAGTCAACTAAGAGTTGACTTATTGGTGAACGACCTCAGAATGCTGATTTTATGGCTCGGATAGCTTCGTTAGGTGATTTGGGACTTAGCAGTGTGTTCGGAATGAATTTTTGATGACCGGTGTAGAATTAGGCTTGAATTGGCGAAAGTTAGTTTTTGGCGATTTTCGGTCAGCAGTGGAAAATAGGCTATCAGGTTCGGAATGGAATTACGGAAGTTTGAGCAGGTTCGTAATGTCATTTTGGATATGTCTGCAAAATTTCAGGTCAATCGGAGGTGTTTTGGTTGGTTTTCGCGTAGTTGGGGAAATTTGGAAGTTCCAAAGTTCATAGGCTTGAATTTGATGTAATTTTGGTGTTTTTGTGTTGTTTTTGGTGTTTCGAAGGCTCGACTAAGTTGGAATAATGCTATGGGGTGTGTTTGTATGTTTGGTTGGGGCCCCGAGGAGCTCGGGATTGATTTCGGATGGTTGGCGGGGTTTTAGACTTGGAAAATTTCGAATAAAGCTTCTCCTCCCTCAACCTCTATAACACAACTATCAAATGCTAAGCATGCTCTTCCTAGCTACGAGAATAAACCAGGATGTCATCAATGAACAAAATGACGAAAGTATCAAGGTAAGGCTGAAACACGTTGTTCATCAATTACATGAACGCAGCTGGGGCATTGGTCAACCCAAATGACATAACCAAGAACTCATAATGACCATATCTAGTTCTGAAAGCAGTCTTCGGAATGTCAGAATCCCGAATCTTCAACTGATGATACCCAGATCTCAAGTCAATCTTGGAAAACACTCTGGCTCCCTGAAGCTGGTCAAACAAATAATCAATGCGGGGCAAGGGATATCGGTTCTTCACCGTAACCCTGTTCAGCTGCCGATAATCAATACACATACGCATGGAACCATCCTTTTTCTTCACGAACAACACCGGTGCACCCCAAGGTGACACACTGGGCCGAATGAACCCCTTATCCAGGAGTTCCTGAAGCTGCTCCTTCAATTCCTTTAGCTCCGCTGGTGCCACACGATAAGGTGTAATAGAAATAGGCTGAGTGCTTGACACCAAGTCAATACCAAAATCAATATCCCTGTCAGGTGGCATGCCTGGCAGGTCTGCAGGAAACACATCCGGAAAGTCACAGACCACATGAACTGAATCAATAGTAGGAGTCTCACCACTGAAATCCCTTACAAAGGCCAAATAAGATAAACACCCTTTCTCAACCATGCGATGAGCCCTCAGGTAGGAAATCACCCTACTAGGCATATACTCGGAGGAACCTCTCCACTCAACCCTCGGACACCCTGGCATAGCTAAGGTCATGGTCTTAGCATGACAATCGAGAATAGCATGACACGGAGATAACCAATCCATGCCCAATATCACGTCAAAATCGACTATGCTGAGTAACAGTAGGTCCACTCGGGTCTCCAGACCCCCAATAAATATCATGCACGACCGATAAACACGGTCCACAACAACAGTATCGCCCACCGGAGTCGACACATGAACAGAGGTGACTAGGGACTCACGGGGAACATCCAGAAAACGGTAAAAATATGAAGAAACATAGGAATATGTAGAACCAGGGTCAAATAAAGCCAAGGCATCTCGGCAATAGACTGAGACAATACCTGCAATCACGGCATCTGAGGCCATAGCACCTTGCCTAGCTGGAAATGCATACATGTGAGCCTGACCTCCCCCTGCTCAACCTCCCCCTCTAGGGCGGCCTCTGGCTGACTGACTACCACCCCTGGCTGCCTGGGCGGGTGGTGAAGTGACTGGAGCTAAAGTCGAGGGCTAGCCCCTCTGCTGAGAAGATCCACCGGAACGGCGAGGACACTTCCTCCACACGTGCCCGAACTGTCCACACTCAAAACAACTCCCTGGAGCTGGAGGCGGGGACTGATAGAAACCCCTAGAATCCGTACGGCCACTGGAAGACTCATGCATAGAAGAACCCTGAACTGGGGGTGCTCGAGCTGCACTCTGAGCTGGGAGGGAACCAAATTAAGTATGGCCTGACTGAAAACCACGGGGACCCTGCCCCGAAGATGCACCAATGTATGCTGGGCGGCCTGACTGAGGAGGCCTGAATGAACGGCCTCTACCCTGCTGAAACTGTCCCCTGAAGGGAGCACCACTGGAACTGCCCGAACCACGAGGCCTCTTGGCCTCCCTCCTCCCGCTCCTGGCGACGAACGTACTCAATATCTCGAGTTATGTCAACAACCTGCTCGAATGAAGCACCCGATACTCTCTCCCGAGTCATAAATAACCGAAGCTAATAAGAAAGACCATCTACAAACCTCCTCACCCTCTCCCTATCAGTAGGGACAATCTCAGAAGCATGCCTAGCCAACTCGGAAAACCTCATCTCGTACTGAGTAACTGATAACTCTCCCTGGCGCAGCTGCTCAAACTGCCTGCGTTGCTCCTCTCTGTGGGACAGAGGAACATATTTCTCCAAAAAGATCGTGGAGAACTGCTTCCAGGTGAGAGGTGTTGAACCAACCGGCCTACGCCTCTTGAATGACTCCCACCAAGTAAAGGCAGCACCCGCAAACTGAAATGTAACAAATGAGACCCCATTGGTCTCCAAAATACCCGCAGTACGCAATATCCTCTAGCACCTATCTAGAAACCCCTGGGTATCCTCGCCATATGTACCGCTAAAAGTCAGAGGCTGAAGTCTGCTGAATCTCTCCAACCTGCGATGCTCATCCTCAGGCATAGCAGGGACCAAAAAGTCCTGGACCAGAGCAACTGGCTGAGCTGGGGCTGCTCCCGGTGCCTGAATACCCTGTGCAGCCTGCTCAGGTGCCCGGGCAGCTGGAGTCTGATTGCCTCCCCCGGCCTGAGCTGTGGTGGAAGTAGAAGACATGGCGACTGCTTGAGCCAAACTGGTGCATACTGTCAATATCTGAGACAGGGTATCCTGAAGACCCGAAATAACCATACGCACTACCGGTGCCTGAGCCTATCCCGCTGGAACACCATCGACGGGAACCTGATCATGATCGATAGGGGGATCCTGTGGTACTGCCCCGGCTGATGCGCGGGCTGGCCCTACCTCTACCCCGGCCTCGGTCGTGGCCTCGACCTCTCGCTGGTCTAGCCGGTGACTGGTCACTCTGATCGGTATGGCGTGTCCTCACCATCTGTGAGAGAATGAAACAACGTAAGTTTAGATTTCAAGAATCAATAAATCAGCATGAAAGAGTTCAAGAAAGATAGAAATGTTTCCTAAAAGTTCGGCAGCCTCTCGGAGATAAGTACAGACGTCTCCATACCGATCCGCAAGACTCTACTAAACCTGCTCATGACCGTTGAGTCCTATGTAACCTAGGCTCTAATACCAAATTGTCACGACCCCAAATCCTAAACCGATCGTGATGGCGCCTAACGTGGAACTAGGCTAGCCAATAACCACGTGTTCACAATTTCTTTCAAAATCCCAATCACATTCCAAACATTTCATAAAATGTACAGTGTATACTAAATAAAGTAGTCCAATATACAGTGCCACAAACCCCAAAACCCGGAGCTAACAAGTCATGAGCATCTAGAAGAATAAGCCAAAATATGCTATTATAATACAAAACCTCCGAATGAAAGCTAGATATAATATGAAGGGAAAACAGAGATGATGCGGACGTTGAACAACTACCTCTATATCCCGCAATCCGGCTCCGCGCGGAATAAATGGCTAATGCTCGGTATCTGCACCTGAATCTGCACACAGTGGTGTAGGGAGTAATGTGAGTATGCCAACTCAGTAGTAATGAAAATAAATCAAGTCTAAGCGGCAAGGAAACACATAAAATCAATGCAATCAAATCACAATATACACAGCCTTACTTTCCAATAGTGTAAACATAGATATACGAAATCATCATGCCTTAAAACCAACTTCAGAAAAGTCCTTTGAAGAATGCATATTTTTAACAACTTCAAACCTAAATATTTAGTATGAAAATGAAATGAATCATATAGAGGCCCCTCGGGCAAAACATATTTCACAAGTTCAGAATGAAAGTAGTAAAATCATAAGTATCCCCTCGGGCAAAACATGTATCATAATCGGCCCCTCGGGCATGCCTCACAGTCACTCATGCCTCCCAATCACTCGTCACTCGGCACTCGGCACCTTGTGCGCTCACTGGGGGTGTGTACAGACTCCGGAGGAGCTCCTTCAGCCCAAGCGCTAGTATCACTCAGCACCTCACAATCACTCAGTACCTCACAATCAGGCCCTCGGCCTTACTCAGCAGAACCACTCAAAAGGCCCCTCGGGCGAATCAGTAAAACAAGGTACTCGACCCAAAACATCATTTTAAATCTCAAAGTAGTGTAAATCAGGCTGAGTTTCGAAAACAGTAAGCACAATGTGGCTGAGTGAAATCATCAACAAATAGTGAGGAAAAATAGCAGTAAAAAGCCCCCAAGGGTTCTAAACAGATCGGCACGAGGCCCCAAACACGGCTTATAGCCCAAGTATTTCAACAATCTTTAGAACATAATTTAACATAAGGTTTTGAGTAAAATATGCAACTCATTAGTTGCTGCGGACAGGATCTAGTCCAATCCAAAAATCAGTACGTGCCACATACTCGTCATCCGACATGTGCGCCATTCTAAAATCAGTGAGAAATATATAGTATGGGGTTCCATACCCTCAGGACAAGATTTATAACCATTACTTACCTCTACTGGGCCACAACACTAGTCCTCTATGCTCTTGCCCCTCGAATTGGCTCTCGATTACTCCGAATCTAGCCAAAACCAGTTTAATATTATTAATATATACCAAAGGAACACAACCCAATCGAAAACTATCAAATTAAACAAGAATCTCGAAATTCGGCCAAACCCGAGCCCCGGGCCCACGTCTCGGAATTTGATAATTTTTACATCACTAGAAACCTCGTCCTCCCACGATTCTACTCATACCAAAATCATCACAATCGGATCACAATTGCCTACCCAAAACCTCAAAAGAAAATTCCAATTCTCCAACCCTTCTTCCCAACCTTTTCCTACTTAAATCCTCAAATTTTCAAGCCTAATCCGAACAAAATAGCATAGAAATGATGTTAATAACCCGAGAACTTACCTTCACTGAAGAACCACAAATTCCCTTCTTCAATTTGCCTTCAAACAGCTCCTCCTGCATGCAAAAATGGTGAATGAGACAAATTTCAAGGAGGCCCCTTTTTATACTGTTTCTACCAGCATTTCTGTGCGGAATTCCACTTAACGGACCAATTTCGCACCTGCGGCTAATCCTCCGCACCTGCAGCTTCGCAGGTGCGGCCATAACTTCGCACCTGCAGAAATTCCCCTGCCTAACCTCTTTTCGCACTTGCGATATCGCACCCGTGGCTACCCATCCGCAGGTGCGGCCAACACCAGAACCTCACACCAGCAGCTATTTTCTGCAAATTTTCCAAGTTCAAAACCCCGCCAACCATCCAAAATCAATCCCAAGCCCCTCGAGGCCCCAACCAAACATACAAACACACCGCATAGCATTATTCCAACTTAGTCGAGCCTTCGAAACACCAATAACAACACGAAAACACCAAAATTACATCAAATTCAAGCCTATGAACTTTGAAACTTCCAAATTTCGCCAACTACGCCGAAACCAACCAAAACACCTCCGATTGACCTGAAATTTTGCAGACATATCCAAAATGATATTACGAACCTTCTCTAACTTCCAGAATTCTATTCCGACTCTGATAGCCTATTTTCCACTACCGACCGAAACTCACCAAAAACTAACTTTCGCCAATTCAAGCCTAATTCTACACCGGCTATCAAAACTTCATTCCGAACACACTCATAAGTCCCAAATCACCTAACGAAGCTATCCAAGCCATAAAATCCGCATTCCAAGGTCGTTCACCAATAAGTCAACTCTCAGTTGACTTTCTCAACTATTAGGCTACGTTAAGAGACTAAATGCCTCAATTCTCGCCATAACCACTCCGGACCCAAACCAATTGACCCAATACAACAAAAACATGCTAGCAATATATAACAAATGTAGAAATGGGGGAAACGGGTTAAATCTCACGGAACGACCGGCCGAGTCGTTACATCAGCTCAGATGATTCTGGCATATACAGAGGAGAAGCCTAGATGCTCCGGTAAGAAGGTGTGAGCGGCTGGCTATGAAGGGAACAAGAAGAGGTAGAGGGAGGCCTAAGAATTATTAAGGATGGGTGATCAGGCAAGACATGGTTAGGCTTCATATTTTCGAGGACATGGCCCTTGATAGGAAGCTGTGGAGCCCAAGTACTAGGGTTGTAGGTTATGAGGTCATTGAGTCTTGCCTTACTTCGCACCTTTGTGAGACTATTCTGGTAGAATTTTTGTCTAAGATAACTAGTGGCAATGTTGTGTCTTTCTACTCTTTCATTTCTCATAGTGTCGGGTCTATTTACTGCCTATCGCTTTTGCTTTGAATCTATCTTCTGGTTTTCATGTTGTTGTTATTTTTCCTATGATCTCTATGGTGGTACTAATATTTTATTCTTTTGTCTTCTTGAGCCGAGTATCTTTTGGAAACAACCTCTCTACTCCTTCGGGGTAGGGGTAAGGTCTACGTACACACTACCCTCCCCAGACCCCGCTAGTGGGATTTTACTGGGTCGTTGTTGTTGTTGTTGTTTTATATGGTTTTTTTGGTAAAGTCCATTCTTGTATATATATTTATTAATATTGTGCTTATTATTTCCTAATCCGAGGGGAAACAACCTCTCTATCCTCACAAGGTATAGGTAAGCTCTGCGTAAACACTACCCTCCCTAGACCCCACAGTGTGGGATAATACTGGGTATGTTATTGTTGTTGGTTGGTGAATAAGTATATCAAAATTATATAGTGGCTATATTTATATTAATAGTGTCACAACCCATCCCCCCTCCCTCCTCCCCCAAGACGTCGTGACGGCACCTAGTCGCTACGACTAAGTAAGCATATTAACATTGAAATAACAGAATAAAGGAATTAATGGAACATTAAGCTTCAATAAATACTATATAATGGTAAAATATCGCTCGGCACATACAAGTAAAACCAATACGCGATTATAAACATTACTTCCCAAAACCCAGAATCACGAACCACAAGCTCTAGGAAAAACTATTTAAACCATTTCCTATACATAGTATAAGAGATAAGGAGGGTGTTGATACCCAATTTTTCCCTCACATATTTTTAAATATACATATATAACTTCAAAATAGTGCATGAACATCATCAAGTATTTTTCATAATTTTTAAAGGTTTTTAATAAATTTATTCCTGCATTTTATTATATAAATAATTATTAATTGCATTTTAAATAATTTTTATGATGATTTACCATTTAATTTTCATCATTTGTACCCATATTAATTTTTAAATTTTTTTTATGTATTTATAATAATTATATTTGCATCCTTAGGCTAAATTTGCATATAATGCAATAATAGCCCATATATATGCATAATTACGCTATTTCTAAAGAAAATGACTTTTTATATTTTTAAAATATTAAGTAATTATTTTAAATTATTTTTTATACACAAGTGATATTTTTTTTATTTATTAAATATTTTATATAAATTATTTATTTGTTAAATTGAGTATTTAAAATATAGCCCCCTAAAACACCAATTTCGGACCTATACACTACCCAATTACCCCAGCCCAATTGCCTATATATTAGCCCAATATACCTTCCCAAGATTAATTAACCCAGACCCATTAACCCAATCTCATACCCCGTTTATTACAACCCGCCCGGCCTAATTTTAAATCCCAACTTTCCCCCTTTTTAACTTACCCAAACCCCTAACCCTAATTCATTTCACCCAGCCCACTGTCACTATACACTCTCGCATCTTCCTCCCCCTCTCCTTTCAAAACCCTATCATCGTCACTCAAAACCTCCCTGATTCTAGACCCAAAATGGAATCAATCTATGATTCCTTACCTTATTTGGTCCCCCCTCCTTACTGGCTACCCGTTTTGGTGTTACCTAATAGCTTGCCTAAAATAGCAAGCAGATCCTGTAAAGATCGAACCAAAGCTAGTTCAAATCTTTAACCTACTGTTGTTTTCGTCTGTGTTCATCATTTTTTCTTTGTAAGTACGAATATTTTTGTATCTCTTGAGGATTCTTACTTAACCTTAAAATTATGGTTTTAGATCTTAATTGAACCGAATCTGGTTCGACTCTGGTTTTCTCTTTGAACAATCTCCTGTCTACTTTCATTGTATGTGATTCATTGCCTTATTTTATGACCGAATTTGTGAAGGTTTACCTAATTAGGGTTTGAGACTTTTACTGATCTTCTGATACTCTTTCCTTTCTCGTATGGGACTGATATTGTTCTTATTTTGTTCAATCTACCATATTTCCAATATTTCCTTACCTTATTTGCCTTGAAATTGCCTGTTAATTGATATTTTTCTTATTCTGAGTGTTACTCGCCTGATTACACGCTATTATACCTTGTTAATTGACTGAATTCTGTATTATTTGTCCTTAAACTAGACTTTAATTGGTTATGTGATTGATTTCTTTCCTTGCTTATGTGTATTTAATTACTTCCCTTATTTGTTCACCTAATTGAACACTATTTAAACCCTTTCCCCTTTTCCCTTTGGACAGAATTGAACTCTCAATACTCTCACTAAAACTTATCTTTTTACTCTGATTATGTGCTCGTTTGTTTCTGGTCTTGGCCGGTTGAAAGCCAAGGCCAAGTGATTATGGACTTAACTAACTGTGGTGTATTTACTTGCTTTCATGCCTAACTGGTAAGACATTCTCCCTTGTCACTCTATTCTCCATGTTTCATAATATGTGTTGCTCGACCAGCATGTATAAATTCTGAGTATGATTCTGCCTCTTTATTTGATTCTATGATTTCATCTAGTCCCGTAAGTGACACTGCTAATTGGTTATACTCTGAATAATATGAATCCTCCTAAAAGCTAGCTTAATGTTTAACTTATCTCATGCACACTGTTTGCTAATCCTGCACATGTTTTGAACTTTGCATTCATAGGATATTACCAGCATGAAATTAGTCAATTAACCCTAACTTGGTAGATTTGTATTTGTGCCCTGCAAACTTGTTTTCTAACATGTTTTGCACCCTTCTGGATTCATATGATAATTCGTTGATTGCCTTAACACTTTGCCTAAATGCTTCTGTGATTAAACAAGGTTGTACTAAATACTAGCATGAACATTTCTCTTAACCAGACTTCAACAGATTTGAACTGTGTATTTCAGCATGAACCTTGCTTGTTTTCTTGGTGCAATTCTGCCTACAAGTTCTGTGTCTTAAACTTGTTTTTTTTTCTGAAATGAAAACTATTTTAAATCTGTCTCTCTTTCTTTTATATGTTGTTACTCTTTTAAAAACTTCCACTCTTAGTCCCTTAGGTTCTATCCTCAACCACCCCAATGTGAGCACTGCTCAGGGTCCATGTGAGACTCCTGTGAACTCCGACACACTGGGAACTGGTTCCTAATCTCTTTTGAATTATCTCTGAATATTTGGTTCTGGTGTGAGCATTGCCCTGGATCCCTGAGGCCCTTGGGATCTTTGACACATTGGAAACCTGGTTCTATATGTGTTATGGGTGAATCACTCGTATCTGGCTATGTTATACCTATAAAATGAGCCTCAAAGTTGATTGGTTTGAAGGACTGGTTCCCAGGTTTATTTGGGCCTAATGAAGTCTCCCTACAGTGTATCATATTGCTATTATGTAATTCATTCATTATCCGGTCTGTAATAACTTTGTAATAAACAGATTCTGGGGTATTTTGTAAAATCGGGGGGGAGGGGGGGTTTCTTATTTCCTTTTGTTAATCTGGGTAGAAATCCTGCCTATAGGGTTTCATCTATGTTGTTAATTCTGTTCATTTGTCAAAACTGTGTAAGTTCTATGTTGTGTTTAGAAATCTTGCCTATAGGACTTTCGTTGGTGATGTTAATTCCGAGTTCTATATTTGCGTATTAGAGATCCTACCTATAGGGTTAATGTTATAATTGCGTTAGAAAATCCCGCCCATAGGATCTATCAATACGTCCAACAAACATGTGTTAGCAATCATGCCTATAGGACCCTCAATGTTTGATTCAATTGTTTTCTGGCAATATGTACAATTTTTGCCCATGTACTGCTTAATAGATATCATACCTATAGGACTAAAATCAATTTCAAACCTAGAGATCATGCCTATAGGATTTAAATCAATTCAGTAATAGATACCATGCCTATAAGACTAAAACCAATTTCAAATATAGAGATCATGCCTATAGGATTTAAATCAATTCTCTCATAGAATTCATGCCTATAGGATTCTATTGGTTCTGAATAAAACCTCCACTGTCAATCACTTAGAAAATATGCCTATATGATCAAATAACAATTCTGGATTCGTAATTGTGATTCATTATTGTCTGAAATGCCTAAATAGTATACTGAATAAAAATAGTAGGCAAATGATAGGTCTTGACGCTCGCCTTAATAAAACTGCCTATGTATGTTCGTCTTCTCGCCTAGATATCCTGCCTATAGGAACTTTAATATTAATAAAGCTTGCCAAATCAATTGCGTGCATTTGTTGTTTATGTATGGAGGTCAGAATGAGCCCATATCTGCCTTGTCTTAAAGTCCTAATTGTTTTGATTGTCCCCTAGTGTTTTACAATTTTGAGCAACTGAGGTTTAGTCTAGAACTATCCCAAATAGAGGTCATAATGCCTCCAGGGCCATAGGTAAGGTATGGGTAGTGCACACATAGGAAAGTAGAACGCTTTAGGTAACAACTTAAAGATAGTAATCGGGTAGTAGGAGATGATAGTCTGTGCACTAAATACCATGAGTAACGCCCCGACTTGAGGGAGTTACAAAGTATTGCACGGGGTGATCCTATAGGCTAAAAAACTTAGGACCCCACATCCCTAATAATTAATTTTCTTTTCCTTAGACTAATTCGCTTAATTTAAGTTCGGACGGGACCCACCATTATGGACCTCGAGGGGTACCTAACACATTCCCCTCAAGGTAATTTGAGCCCTTACCCGATCTCTGGTGATGTAAACCGATATAACATGATTTATCTGCTTTAGGTGCCCTAATGCACCTTAATCTGTTAGGTGGCGACTCTAAACCAATCCTTTTCCTTACCCTCTCAAAAAGAGTTGTCCCAAAAATGTCGAAACCCGATTTCGCGAGAAAAAGGGGGCGCGACAGCATGGCGACTCTGCCGGGGATATCTTTAGGCTCTTACCATAACGAACTTGTTTGTGAATTACTCTTTAAGCATGTCTTTATTGTTCCATTAATACTTGCACGCCCCTTCCCCTTCCCACTCTATGTGAATTTATTTGCCTACCTTCATTAATGCTCATTAGATTTCTCTTTCCTATTTTATTACTTTTTACTATGGAAACAGACTTTTCTCCTTGTTTTCTTTCTTAAATGCCTTTACAATTATTAAATACCGCTTTTTATCGTTATTCATCGTGCAAATACTTGGCAACCTGTTATTTTCTATTGCATAAATACATGCTCAACATCATATTCCACTCGTGCGTAATTAATACCATAGCAACACTTGATTAGTGTTTGTGCTCTTCCTATATCACCATTCTGAATTCGGAAAGGCTTATTTGCGGTAAAACTAGTCGATCAGGGTGCAGTCGACGGTTCTGTGCCTTTCCCCCTCAAGTTGTTCACTTGAGGATACCAGTCTAGACCTTTATAGAAACCCTACTCTGATAATAAATGTACATGCATCATGGTCAAACATAGCGAGGGTTAATATGTTGTCCGCATAATAACCCTTTTAAGGAAAGCCTTGTCCAAAGTCCACCGAGGTTTCCATAATCCCAATAGACGCAACCACGTTCTGTGCATTATTTGGAGAAATCAATGCCTAAATGCTAATCATTAATGTATAAGTAGTCAAATCCGGAGGGGGAAAGGGTCTAACTCTGTTTGTTTTGCAGAAAATGAGGCACGAAGTCCCCAGGTTCGGCATGGTCCGAAACAAACCACTGTTAGTGCTAGATTGGTGGGAAGACCTTCTATCAAGCGACAAAAATCATGTGAAAAGGGTCCTCGGGAACTTACCTTCCTTGTTAGACATCTAACCAAACAACACGTAGATCGAGGCCGCTGTTATTTTCTGGTACAAAGAAAGGGCCATATTCTGTTTTGGAAACATAGAAATGACTCCTTATTTGGAGGAAATAGGGGGATTCGCTGGACTACCTTGGGACATTCCTGGTTTATTGGTACCAGAAAATCGCACCCCCAGGGGGTTTCTTAAAATGATGGGCTTAAGAAAGAATGACAACTTGGTATATTTGAAAAAGTCCTACATACCTTTTGACTTCCTTTATGAACGATACGGACACAGCAAATCCTATCGTATCTTTCATGACGAGTTCTCCATCACTTCCTTGGGTTGGACTCATCGTAGGGTTTTCGTGTTCATCATCTTCTTTTTGGGTAGGATAGTGTTTCCAAGAAAAAGGGACAGGATTAACACCAGACTGGCCATGGTAACCAAAGCTTTGATGGAGGGAATCGAGCGACGAAACATACACTATTATTCTTATGATTATAGAAGAAATATATCAGGATTTGGATCGTTGCTAGAAAGGGTTCAAACATTTCGAGGGTTGTAACTTGCTGCTGCAGATATGGTTGCTAGAACATCTCCAAAGAGGCCAATACCGTCAAGAGTTTTCATGGAGACCGTGGAATGATCATATAGCTTTCCATCACCCCCAAAAGAATGGCCTTTATCCCAGACATGTTTGCTCAACCAGAGAATGCTACAGAATGGGTACAGTTTTTTGACAATCTGACGGAGGACCAGGTTCATTGGATGTTCGAATGGTTCCCTACCAGTGAATTCATCATCAGATTCAGGGATGTTCCGCATATGGTGTTGATCGGGTTAAGGGGCATACACTACTATGTTCCTGTCAGGGTCATGAGACAAGCTGGTAGAAAATAAGTCATACCACGAGTCTCCAAAATAAGTCACTACAGAGCAGATTGTCAAGATGATGACATCCCGTACAAATGTGAAGCTCAGCACATGTGGCATTTGAAGATCATTGTGGAAAGGGACACCATCGAGACAGACTGATACCACGGAGGGCATATGTACTTCTACCCATCATGGATGGACAATAGCAGAGCGGGAATAGTCAAGCCAAGAGTCGGTCAAGGGAACAGGGTCATAGATGAAGTTGCAGAAGCACAAGTGAAGTATAACAGACTGCGCAAAAGAGTTCACGAGTCCGAGGCCGAGCATTCGGAACAACACAAGATTGATACGGAGTCAATTAATGAATGGAGGGAAATGGCTACTAGGTCAACGGAAAGGATGGAGTATATGGAGTAGGGTTTAATGGAGTTAGAGGGGAAGATGAAGGAAAGAGTCATAGACTGCCAGAATGCCGAGGGTAACGAAGGAAGACATCTAGCAAGGGCATACTTGCTACTGGACATACGCGACCTGGGGAACCTGATCGACGGAGCCAAGAGAGCCAAGCATGGAGAAGGTCCCTCTAGGACCAAGTAGATTAGGTTTATTTATTTAAGAATCACTTTTCGAATGTAATAAGGCAAACACCATTAGTGACTTATTTATTTATTATCGTTTTAGATTCGTCTTATTTATTACGTTAATGAAATGAGGCAGTTATTGGCATTAAATTTCTCCAAATCTACTTGTCGCTAGTCCTACCTCGGGCACAACGAGGCTCCCAAATTAGGACGCGAATTTGCATATCTGCAATGTGTGTTTAAATACTGCAAATAATTTTCCAGAATTCTTACTGACTTGGCTACCTTTTTGTTTTTCTTTCTTTTTGATTATTCACATTCCCTAAGGTTGGTTCACGCATACTAGCAGCATCAACATATCACACCAGATCTAGAGACCCTCCACCTCCTCCTCCTCCAAGTAATCCGAAAAGCAAGGGAAAAACTAAGATGGACGATATGAGTGGCATCAGGAAAGACAATGCTACACATGCTGAGAATGTGGAAACTTCCGATGGTCGGAGTACTCCAGCACCAAACGATTTGGTCTTACGACTGGAACAGAAAATACTTGAATTGCAAGGGGATCTTGAGCAGGTCCGCAACTTGGAAAACCTCTCCCTCACACTAAAAGTTCCATACATCAACCAACCAAACACCCAAAACCCAGTACCTCCTCAAAATGCACCAAACCAGCGCCCACAAAATCCTCTCGCACCCCACCAATATGCAACACCTCCTCAAAATCCTAATCCTTTACCCATACCCAACCCCCTCAACACCAGCATCTCACGACTCAATATTCGCAAACCACTTATCACACTCCTCAGAATACCCCATAGCCTATCCCCGATCCTCAAAATTCAACCAATGATCACCACTACACTCAAACCCCCGACATTTATCAAAATAATCCCATATATGTGGTAACCCTACCCCACTCCACTTAACCAATCTCATATACACCAGAATCCACCGAGAAGGACCTGCTCATTAAGAACATGGAAAAGGAGCTCAAGAAGCTCACAAGCCGAGTCCAGGGTGTTGAAGGAGGAAAAAGGATCGAAGGACTGAATTATGAGGACTTGTGCATTCATCCAGACGGGGAACTTCCTGAAGGATACAAACCTCCTAAGTTCGAAATGTTTGATGTAACGGGTGACCCAAAGGTACATTTGAGAATATACTGTGACAAGCTCGTACGGGCTTGGTAAGAATCTTCAAGGTATCGCCAAGCCAACACAGCTGAAACGTCATGGTACAACCTTTAGGCTTGGTTATCCGTATACCTAGCAGGAATATAACGATTGGTAGCCACCATGGTGTGGTCCATATTACCCACTTGAGCAACCAGTGCCGCATTTGAGCCAATCCTTTCATCAGGTCGATACAATATAGGGATCTGAAGAAGAAGAAGAAGAAGAAGCTTTGGTCGCGCTGATGAATTTGTTCTTAGAAGATGAAGATATGGATTGCAGTGTGATAGTTGAGGAGGAGGAGGAAGAAGGCCTTATCATCCAGACAGTGGAGAAGGGAACATTTCTCGGAAACTGGACCACTACATCATCAAGGGCCCGACGAGTCCCAGGGTAGCATGGCTGCTAGCATCATTTATTTTTGAAAACATTTCTTCTTGATCATTTTGTCATTTTTAGTATTTCATTTCGAAAAACATTGTTTGAGTTATGGAAAATCGCTTTGTTTGACATTTTAATATTTATCAATGGCTTGATGTTTTATTATTACTATTTTTCTTTCATATCTTTCTCTCTACAGCATTACTATTTAATATCTTGATGAACCAACGACTGTGACAAGTAATGAGACAACGCAACACAAGGACAGTAACTCGGAGGAAATAGAAGAAGAAGATGTGATACCTGAGGAAATTGTTAGTCCCACAATCAAAAACTAGGGCAGAATTTTGAGGAGGGCCCTCAAAATTCCAAAGCAAGTTCAGCCAACAACCGCGTATAGAATAGCTAGAAGGTCACTTAATTAACTGGGGCAGAATTTTGAAGAGGACCCTCAAAATTCTATGGCAAAAGAGGTCGCAATGTCTCTAATAATGTCATAGTTACTGGTTCATTTAACTGATTTCTAAATTTAATATTACTATATCTTTGAAAACTACAGGCATGCTTTTGAAAAGAAACTTTACTTTTTATCCAAATGCTATCCATGATGACTTGAACAGGATCCTCGGGTGGAGTGGAGCAAATCAATCAGACAAAGACACGAACCAACCTACCCCACAAAACTCACGAATTTTCTTTGGATGCAAGAAAAGGTCATCATCATAGGCATCGTCTCAACAACATAACTGCTATACACAAAACATGTTGCCAGCTATAAATACTTCACTTTTACTCTTACATTTGCATAAGGCTAAGCATTTCCTTCTCTTTGCATGAGACTAAGCCCTGTCTCAATTCTTCCATGAGGCTAAGTCATGCCTCCCTATTTGCATAAGGCTAAGCATTGCCTTCTCTTTGCATGAGACTAAGCCCTATCTCAATCCTTGCATGAGGTTAAGCCCTTCCTCCCCATCTGCATTAGGCTAAGCATTGCCTTATCTTTGCATGAGACTAATCCCTATCTCAATTCTTGAATGAGGCTAAGCCCCGCCTCCCCATCTGCATAAGGCTAAGAATTGCCTTCTCTTTGCATGAGACTAAGATCTGTCTCAATTCCCGCATGAGGCTAAGCCCTGCCTCCACATCTGTATAAGGCTAAGCATTGCCTTCCCCTTGCATGAGACTAAGCTCTATCTCAAGTCCTGCATAAGGATAAACATTGCCTTCTCCTAGCATGGGACTAAGCATTGTCCCGAATCTTGCACGAGACTAAGCTCTGTCTCTCTTTGCATAAACACATATATTGCTCTATCCTAAGCCTTGCATTATTCTCTTCTCTTAGGTCTAAGCTCTGCCTTCAACTCTACACAAGACTAAGCTTTGTCTTGTTGATTGCCTTTAGCATCATATCTCTACACCTCATGGGCTGAAATATAGCGAACTTGTCCGAAGGCATCATAGTCTGAAGGAATCATCCTCATAGCCGGAAGACATCATGCCATGGCCTGAGGATCTCTCAATCTTGCACATCATTATTCAAAGGCATCATGGTTCGGAGGCACCATCTTTATGGCCTGAGAACATCATTTCATGGCATGCGAATCCCTTACCATACAATTCATGGACCGGGACATCATGGTCTAAGGACATCATTCTCACCGTCCAAAAGACAATCTTCATGGTCCGAAGGAAATTTGCATCATGTCTAAATTTACACAATAATTTATACATATGTGCTTCCATTGTATTTCTGTAAATTTGCAGGTAGTCCGGAAGTAACCGTTATCCTAACAGGAGCAATCCCCCTCCGGTTTCCATCCACATCCTTCAAATTATTTCAAACATAACTGTTCATCATCCGTTACCTAGTCTCATTTACCCATAACTGTTTCGAACCCCAATTAACCCTATTTGGAACATCTTGCCTGTTCTTGCAACAACTCCATCGGATTACTCCACCGTTGGATCCAGAACTACACACGACCTGATTCCTGTAAAACCAGGGATATGTAGGCAGCTCAGAAACCAGAGTGCGGCCTATATCTTTCAAATCACCTTATTCGGTCAAAATTGGTCATCATGTCTTTACCCAACAACTCTTTCAGCCTTCCCGGGTAAAGAGGGGCAGTTGTTGATACCTAATTTTTTCCTCATATATTTTTAAACATGCATATATACCTTCAAAATAGTGCATGAACATCATCAAGTATTTTTCATAATTTTCAAATGTTTTTAATCAATGTATTCCTCCATTTTATTATATAAATGATTATTAATTGAATTTCAAATAATTTTTATGATGATTTACCATTTAATTTTCATCATTTATACCCATATTAAGTTTTAAATATTTTTGATGTATTTATCATAATTATATTTGCATCCTTAGGCTAAATTTGCATATTTTGCAATAATAGCCCATATATATGCATAATTACGCTATTTCTACAGAAAATAATTTTTTATATTTTTATAATATTAAGTAATTATTTTCAATCATTTTTTATGCACAAGTGATATTTTTTTATTTATTAATTATTTTTTATAAATTATTTATTTGTTAAATTGAGTATTTAAACTATAGCCCCTTAAACCCCCAATTTCGGACCTATACACTACCCAATTACCCCATCCCAATTGCCTATATATTAGCCTAATACACCAGCCCAAGATTAATTAATCCAGACCCATTAACCCAATCCCATACCCGTTTATTACAACCCGCCCAGCCTAAATTTAAATCTCAGTCGTTGATCTCTCGAGATCAAAGACCCATAAACCTTTCCCCTTTTTTAACTTACCCAAACCCCTAACCCTAATTCATTTCACCCAGCCCGCCATCACTATACACTCTCTCATCTTCCTCCCCCTCTCCTTTCAAAACCCTAGCGCCGTCACTCAAAACCTCCCTATTTCTAGACCCAAAATAGAATCAATCCATGATTCCTTACCTTATTTGGTCCCCCATCCTTAATATACCCATTTTGGTGTTACCTATTAGCTTGCCTAAAATAGCAAGCAGATCCTGTAAAGATCGAACCAAAGTTGGTTCAAATATTTAACCTACTGTTGTTTCGGTTTGTGTTCATCATCTTTTCTTTGTAAGTACGAATATTTTCGTATCTCTTGAGGATTCTTACTTAACCTTAAAATTTGGGTTTCAGATCTTAATTTAATTGAATCTAGTTCGGTTCTGGTTTTCTCTTTGAACAATCTCCTGTCTACGTTCATTGTATGTGATTCATTGCCTTATTTTCTGATCGATTTTGTGAAGGTTTACCTAAAAATTAGGGTTTGAGACTTTTAATGATCTTCTGATACTCTTTCCTTTCTCGTATGGGATTGATATTTTTCTTATTCTGTTCAAACTACCATGTTTCTATTATTTCTTTACCTTACTTGCCTTGAAATTGCCTGTTAATTGATATTTTCCTTATTTTGAGTGTTACTCGCCTGATTACACGCTATTATTCCTTGTTAATTGATTTAACTCTATATTATTTGTCCTTAAACTAGACTTCAATTAGTTCTGTGATTGATTTCTTTCCTTGCTTATGTGTATTTAATTACTTCCCTTATTTGTTCACCTAATTAAACACTATTTAAACCCTTTCCCCTTTCCCCTTTGGACAGACTTGAACTCTCAATACTCTCACTAAAACTTAGCTTTTTACTCGGATTCTGTGCTAGTTTGTTTCTGGTCTTGGCCGGTTGAAAGCCAAGGCCAAGTGATTCTGGACTTAACTATTGTGGTGTATTTACTTGCTTTGCTGCCTAACTGGTAAGACATTCTCCCTTGGTACTCTATTCTCCATGTTTCATAATATGTGTTGCTCGGCCAGCATGTTTAAATTCTGAGTATGATTCTACCCCTTTATATGATTCTATGATTCCATCTAGTCCCGTAAGTGACACTGCTAATTGGTTATACTCTGAATAATATGAATCCTCCTAAAAGCTAGCTTAATGTTTAATTTATCTCATGCACATTGTTTGCTAATCCTGCACATGTTCTGAACTTTGCATTCTTAAGATACTACCAGCATGAAATTAGTCAATTAATCCTAACTTGGCAGATTTGTATTTGTGCCCTGCAAACTTGTTTTCTAACTTGTTTTGCACCCTTCTGGATTCATGTGATAATTTGACTGATTGCCTTAACACTTTGCCTAAATGCTTCTGTGATCAAACAAGGTTGTCCTAATTACTAGCATGAACATTTGCTTTAACCAGACTTCAACGTATTTGAATTGTGTGTTTGAGCATGAACCTTGCTTGTTTTCTTGGTGCAATTCTACCTACAAGTTCTGTGTCTTAAACTTTGTTTTTTTTCTTAAACCAAAATTGTTTTAAATCTATCTCTCCCTCGTTTATATGTTGTTATTCTTTTAAAAACTTCCACTCTTAGTCCCTTAGGTTCTATCCTCAACCACCCCAGTGTGAGCAGTTCTCAGGGTCCATGTGAGCCTCCCGTGAACTCCGACACACTGGGAACTGGTTCCTAATATATTTTGAATCATCTCTGAATATTTAGTTTTGGTGTGAGCATTGCCCTGGGTCCCTGAGGCCCTTGGGAACTTTGACACATTGGAAGCCTGGTCTATATGTGCTACAAGTGAATCACTCGTATCCGGCTATGCTATACCTATGAAATGAGCCTCAAAGTTGATTGGTTTGAAGGTCTGGTTCCCAGGTTTATTTGAGCGTAATGAAGTCTCCCTATAGTGTATCATATTGATATTATGTAATTCATTCATTATCTGGTCTGTAATAACTTTGTAATAAACAGATTCTGGGGTATTTACTAAAATCGGGGGGAGGGGGGGTTTCTTATTTCCTTTTTTTAATCTAGGTAGAAATCCTGCCTATAGGGTTTCATCTATGTTGTTAATTATGTTCATTTGTCAAAGTTGTATAAGTTCTATGTTGTGTTTGGAAATCTTGCCTATAGGACATTTGTTGGTGATGTTGATTTTTAGTTCTATATTTGCGTATTAGAGATCCTGCCTATAGGGTTAATGTTATAATTGCGTTAGAAAATCCTGCATGTATGATCTATCAATACGTCGAACAAACATGTTAGCAATCATGCATATAGGACCCCCAATGTTTGATTCAATTGTTTTTTGGAAATATGTACAATTTCTGCCCATGTACTACTTAATAGATATCATGCCTATATGACTAAAATCAATTTCAAACCTAGAGATCATGCGTATAGGATTTAAATCAATTCATTAATAGATACCATGCCTATAGGATTCTAATGGTTCTGAATACAATCGCCACTGTCAATCACTTAGACAATATGCCTATAGGATCAAATAACAATTCTGGATTCGTAGTTGTGATTCATTATTGTCTGAAATGCCTAAATAGTATATTGAATTAAAACAGTAGGCAAATGATAGGTCCTGACACTCGCCTTAATAAAACTGCCTCTGTATGTTTGTCTTCTCGCCTTGATATCCTGCCTATAGGAACTTGAAGATTAATCAAGCTTGCCAAATCAATTGCTTGCATTTTTTGTTTATGTGTGGAGGTCAGTATGAGCCCATATCTTCCTTGTATGAAAGTCCTAATTGTTTTGCTTGTCGCCTAGTCTTTTACAATTTTGAGAAACTGAGGTTTAGTCTAGAACTATCCCAAATAGAGGTCCTAATGCCTCTAGGGCCATAGGTAAGGGACGAGTAGTGCACGCATATCAACTAGAGCACTTTAGGTAACAACTTAAAGATAGTTATCGGGTAGTAGGAGATGATAGTCAGTGCGCTAAATACCATGAGTAACGCCCTGATTTGAGTTAATTTGAGACCTTACCCGATCTCTGGTGATGTAAACCGGTATAACATGAGTTATCTACTTTAGGTTCCGTAACGCACCTTAATCCGTTAGGTGGTGACTCTAAACCAATTGCTTTTCCTTAACCTCTCAAAAGGAGTTGTCCCAAAAATGTCGAAACCTGATTTTGCGAGAAAAAAGGGGCGCGACTTAGGGAAAAAAATATAAAAGGTAAAGGGGGACTCCGCGGATCTGCGGACTCGTGCAGATATACCTTGAAGTCTCTGATGGGCTGCTGCGGCTGCACTAATAATTAGGCGGACAAGAGGTACCTGGATCTGCACACGAAAACATGTGCAGGAAGGGGGGTCCTAAGTTTTTTAGCCTATAGGATCACCCCGTGCAATACTTTGTAACTACCTCAAGACGGGGCATTACACATGGTATTTAGCGCATGGATTATCATCTCCTACTACCCCATTACTTTCTTTATGTTCTTACCTAAAGCACTCTAGTAGATTATAGTTCGTTTCCTATGCGTGCACTACCCGTCCCTTACCTATGGCCCTGTTTGGGATAGTTCTAGACTAAACCTCAGTTGCTCAAATTTGTATGTATATATATATATATATATATATATATATATATATGAGGAAATATCACTATAATAAGACTGAAACGTAACAATGAACGAATCATGAAAAAATAGAGCTCAGAACACAATAGTTCAACAGGGGATCTCCCGGGATTCCGTCCCGTAGTCCCAAACATAAATGTGCAGGGGGATCTCCCGAAATAGTCCCAAAGTAAAGGTGCAGGGGGATCTCCCGGAATACCGTTCCGTAGTCCCAAAGTAAATATGCAAGACAGGGGGAATCTCCCGGACTACCATTCCATAGTCCCAAAGTAAATATGCAGTACAGGGGGATCTCCCAGAATACCGTTCCGTAGTCCCAAAGTAAATATATAGCATAACGACAAGATTCAATCATAGCACATAGTCTCACAATGATCCTAAGTGTAATCTAGGGAAAAACAGGTAAAACAACTAAGCATGTTGCACGTAGTTCAAGTAAACAGTTAAGGCAATTAAGCATGATTTCTTAGTCTAACATAGGGCTACATAAGCAAATAAGTTCAAATAAGAGGAAAGACAAATTTTCTTTTTAATGAAAATCGGGTTTTACAACAAACAACCCATGTACGTACTCGTCACCTCACGTTCACGGCGCTCAATCCTACGGGAAGGTTTCCCCACATAAGGTTAGGCAAGCCACTTACCTCAAACCAAGCTCAAATCAATTCGAAATCATGCTTTTGCCACGAGTATCAAACTCCGAGTGACCCAAATCTTATCAAAACCAATTACATAACATAAATACAACTACAAGAGCTAATCTAACGAATGGAATCAAAGCTAATGCAAGGAATTGGAAAAATCGCTCAAAAGCCTCCCCGGGCCCACGTCTCAGAATCGAGTAAGAGTTACCAAATAAGAAAACCCATTCATTCACGAGTTCACTCGTACAAAAATCATCCAAATTCAATGCCAAAATACCACTCAAATCTCAGATTTTCAGTTGGGGAACTTTTCCCCCAATTTCCCAACATCCTCACTCAAATTCCTTAATTTAATGAAGAAAACAACTATGGATTAATGAAATATGATCAAAATAGGATTAGGAATTGTTATCCAAAGATTTCCTCTGTAAAACTCGCAAAAAATCACCTTCCTCCGAGCCCTAAATCGAATTTTGTGATATGAAATTTCAACCCTCGAATCTGCCCTTTTCTGACCAGCGATTATCGCTTCTGCGATGGGACAACCGCATCTACGGTACTGCACCTACAGAAAAATCAATGCAGGTGTGGTAATCACTTAAGTTCTTAAGGCCCGCATCTACGAATAGGTGTCCACACCTGCGTGTGCGCACCTGCGGACAATGGTCCGCTTCTACGGTCCCAGACCGCTCCTGCAGCTCCTTCCCTCGCACCTGCAGGCATCACAGATGCGGAACTCCCCTCGCGCCTGCGATCCTAGACCTCCTTCCCATTCCCGCTTCCGCGGTTCCATAGCCGCTTATGCAGTTCCATAGCCGCTTATGCGGCTCCGCACTTGCGGCCAAATGTGTGCAGATGTGGTTACACCAGATACAACAATATCATCAATTTCACCTAAATCCATTTAAACCCGTTAAGCACCCGAAACTCACCCGAGGCCCCCGGGACCTCAACCAAACATACCAACCAATCCTAAAACACCATACGAACTTAGCCGAGCCTTCAAATCACATCGAACAACATCAAAAACACAAATAATGCACGAATTCAAGCCTAATGAACTTTGAAATTTCCAAATCTACAAATGACGTCGAATCATACCAAGCCTCGTCCGAATGACCTCAAATTTTACAAACAAATCGAAAATGACACTCCGAACCTACTCCCACTTTTGGAATTCCATTCCCGTATCTATATCAATATTTCCACTACCAACCAAAATTGCCAAAATTCCAACTTTCGCCAACTAAAGCCTAAATCTAATACAGACCTCCAAATCACATTCTGGACGAGATCCTAAGTCCAAAATCACCTAATGAAGCTAACGGAACCATAAAAATTCAAATTTGAGGTCGATTACACACAAGTCAACATCCGGTCAACTTTTTCCAACTTAAGCTTCCGATTAAGAGACTAAGTGTAACGACCCGACCTGTCGTTGCGTGAGATTTACCCCGTTTCCCCTATTTCTGTATTGGTTATGTATCGCTATCTTGTTGTTGATGTGTTGGATCATTTGGTTTGGGTCCGGAGTGGTTATGGTGAGAGTTTAGGCATTTAGCCTTTTAAAGTAGCCTAATAGTTGAGAAAGTCAATTGAGAGTTGACTTATTGGTAAACGACCTCCGAATGTAGATTTTATGGCTCGAATAGCTTCTTTAGGTGATTTGGGACTTAGGAGTGTGTTCGAAATATTTTTGTGATGTCCGGTGTAGAATTAGGCTTGAATTGGCGAAAGTTAGTTTTTGGCGATTTTCGATCGACAGTGGAAAATAGGCTATTGAGGTCGGAATGGAATTTCGGAAGTTGGAACAGGTTTGTAATGTCATTTTGGATATGTTTGCAAAATTTCAGATTAATCGGAGGTGTTTTGGTTGGTTTCGGCGTAGTTGGCAACTTTTAGAAGTTTCAAAGTTCTTAGGCTTGAATTTGATGTAAATTTGGTGTTTTTGTGTTGTTTTTGGTGTTCCGAAGGCTCGACTAAGTTTGAATGATGCTATGGGATATGTTGGTATGTTTGGTTGGGGCCCCGAGGGGCTCAGGATTGATTCGGATGGTTGACAGGGAGTTGGAGTGATTTTTGGAAAAATTTGTTGTGTTGGTTTACTGGTGTTTTCGCACCTGCGGAACGGGAGTCACAGGTGCGATTGCGCAGGTGCGGAAGGGGAAGTCGCAGGTGCGAAGTCTGGCTGTGTAGGAGAGGTCTGCAGGTGTGAGGAGTTTGTCGCACCTGCGATGTCGCAGGTGCGTAAGGGTGGTCGCAGGCGCGAGATTTTGGCCGTTAAGTTGGTTATCACAGTTGCGCACCCTGGGACCGCAGGTGCGACCAGTTGTCCGCAGGTGCGGAAATGACTGTGCAGAACAGTATAAAAGGACCCCCTCCGTGAAATTTATAAGTTTTTCATCAAATTGCATGCGGGAGGAGTACATTGAAGGGGGTTTTGAGAGGGGATTTCCAGGTTCTTCAGCAAAGGTGAGTTCTTTGATTTGTTAATCCTGTTCCTATGCTATTTTATTGAGATTAGGCTTGAAAATTTAAGGATTTGGGTAGGAAAAAGTTGGGAAAATGGGAGGAAGGAATTGGGATTTCTTTTGAGGTTTGGGAATGGCAATTGTGGTCCGATTTTAGTGTTCTTGATATGTATAGAATCGTGGGAGGACGAGGATTCTAATGATGTAAAAAAATTTGGATTCTGAGACGTGGTCCCGGGGATCGGGTTTGGATGAATTTCGAGATTTTTATTTAATTTGATGGTTTTCGATTGGGTTGTGTTCCATGAGTATATATTGATGATATTAACTGGTTTTGGCTAGATTCGGAGCAATCGGGAGGCAATTTGAGGGGCAAAGGCATAGCGGACTAGTGTCGCGGCCCGGTAGAGGTAAGTAATGGTCTTAAATTTTGTCCTGAGGGTATGGAACCCCGGACTGCATTATTTTCTCGCTGAATTTGGAATGGCGCACATGTCGGATGACGAATATGTGGTGCGTACTAATTTTTGGATGGGACTAGGTCCTCTCCGCGGTGACTAATGAGTTGCATATTTACTCAAGATCTTATGTTAAATTATGTTCTAAAGATTTGTGAAATATTTGGGCTATAAGTCGTGTTTGGGGCCTCGTGCCGATCTGTTTAGACCCTTTGAGGGTGTTTTACTGCTGTTTTCCTCACTACCTGTTGATGGTTTTACTTAGCATCATTGTGCATATTGTTTTATTTGAAACTCAGCCTGATTTACCCTACATGAGCATTAAAATGATGTCTTCGGGTCGAGTACCCCGTTCTATTACTTCGCTCGAGGGGATTTTCGAGTGGTTCCACCGAGTGTGGCCGAGGGCCAAGAGTGATGGTGAGGTGCTGAGTGATATTAGCGCTTGGGCTGAAGGAGCCCCTCCGGAGTCTGTACACACCCCCAGTGAGCGCACCNGTTAAAAATGTGCATTGTTTTAAGGACTTTTATGAAGTTGATTTCTAAGGCATGATGATTTCGTATATATATGTATACTATTGGAAAGTAAGGCCGTGTATATTGTGACTTGACGGCATTGATTTTTATGTGATTCCTTGCTACTTAGACTTGATTTATCTCCATTACTACTGAGTTGGCGTACTCACATTACTCCCTGCACCTCTGTGTGCAGATTCAGGAGCAGAGATCGAGCATTAGCTTATATATATATCGCAGCGGAGCCGGATCGTGGGGATATAGAGGTAGTTGTTCAGCGTTCGTAGCATCTCTGCTTTCCCTTGCTGTTGTACTTAGCTTTGATTCGGAATTTTTGTATCATAATACTTTATTTTGGATTATTCGCTAGATGCTCATGACATGTTGGTTCCGGGTTTTGGGGTTAGCGGTACTGTATATATATATATATATATATATAATTTGCCTATTATGTCAAGTAAACTTTCTGTATATTGTTATGAATTGCTTGAATCTTAAATGGGATTTTCAAAAGAAATTGTGAACACGCGGTAGTCGGCTAGCCTAGTTCCACGATAGGCGCCATCACAGCCGGTTAGGATTTGGGGTCGTGACACTAAGTGTCTCAATCACTTCAACACCAATACAAATCCTCCCGGCAATACAAAATAGCAGAATAAGATACGGGGGAAGAAGTTAATAAGGGATAGGGGTTCAAACTCTCAAAACGACCGGCCGAGTCGTTACATCCTCCCCCTCTTAAAATAATCGTTCGTCCTCGAACGAGTATAAAGACATACCTGAAGCTATGAAAAGATGAGGGTAACGGCTGCGCATATCCCGCTCGGTCTCCCAAGTCGCCTCCTCGACCGGCTGACCCCTCTACTTGTCACGACCCGAATTTCCACCGTCGGGACCGTGATGACGCCTAATGCAACACTTTCTAGGCAAGCCAACATTAGAAGTTTGCAACATAATAATCCTACAAAATACTCAGAACCACTACAACTCAACACATAATAATTAAAGTAAGAAACGAAACTTGCATAGTAATACTGCGCATATGAAAACTGTATGTTTAGCTACCCAGAGTCTGGAGTCACAACTCACGGACTACTAAGAACTTACTACAAGTATTTGGCTGAAAGAAAAATGTATAATTGTTTGTGAACTAAGTAAAACAGTGAATGAATATAAAGGAAGAGACTCCAGGAATCTGTGGGCGTCGGCAGATCTACCTCGGATCTCCTGCGGCGAAGTTAGCTATGAATCAGAATCAGCTTGGACCTATACCTGGATCTTCACAGAAAGTGCAGAGTGCAGTATCAGTACAACTGACCCCATGTACTGGTAAGTGTCGATCCTAACCTCGGCGAAGTAGTGACGAGGCTAGGACAAGACACCACATAAAACCTGAACAGTATAATCACGTTAATGGCAACAACGGTAAACAAAGAAATAAAGCAGAAATAATATGAAGGGGACATGCAATGGGGAACTCACAATACAAGAAATGAGAAACAATAAAAAGGCACAATTTGAACAGAATCCTCAATTAAATTAAGTAATTAAGACAACAAAGAAAAACTGCATAACATCACCTTTCGTGCATTAAACCTCACATAATATACACGGCATCACCCTTCGTGATTTATCACTCTCATATCATAGCATGGCATCACCCTTCGTGCTTTACACTCTTCCTCACAATATAAATAAACCATGCACGACATCACCCTTCGTGCTTTACACTCTTTCTCACAATATAAATAAATCATGCACGGCATCACCCTTCGTGCTTTACACTCTTCCTCACAATATAAATAAATCATGCACGACATCACCCTTCGTGCTTTACACTCTTCCTCACAATATAAATAAATCATGCACGGCATCACCCTTCGTGCTTTACACTCTTCCTCACAATATAAATAAATCATGCACGGCATCACCCTTCGTGCTTTACACTCTTCCTCACAATTCACAGAATCAATAACAACAGATAGCGAGAAGTTTCACAAAGAAACCAATATTTCATCAATGATAAATGTCACAATTTAACATCTTAACTTGGATCAATATTTACCAATTTATCAACCTCGGTGGAACCGGATATAATTCTCCCAACATTTCAATGACAACAATAAGCATGGATAATAGGATTTGAAACTACAAGATGCACAAAGGATAGAATTTCACTCGCATGCTATGACCCAATAACAACGCATAGATGCATGTCACCTCACCTATACATCGTATTCAACAACTAAACACGCAAAAAATAAACACATAATACCTATTCCCTCAAGCCAAAGTTAGACACAACACTTAATTACCTCGCTCCCAATATCACTTAACGCTCAATCACAGCTTTGCCTTTCAAATTAGCCTCTGAGTCCACAATATCTAGCAAATTTCCAACCAAATGACTCAACATAAGCCTTAGGAATCATCCCTAATAACTATGGTTCAATTTAGATCATATTTAAAAAAGTCAACAAAAGTCAACACCCGAGCCCGCTTGGTCCAAACCCGAAATTCGGACCAAAATCCGATTACCCATTCACCCCCGAGCTCGGATACACAATTGGTTGTGGAATCCAACCTCAATTTGAGGTCTAAATCCCAAATTTCGAAATCCCTAGTTTTCTACCCAAAATTCCCAATTTCACCATAAAAATCCTAGATTCTAGGTTGAAATCTTGTTAAAGGAAGTAAAAGATTGAAAGAAAAGAGTTAAGAATCCCTTACCTATGATTTGAGGAAGATTTGGTCTTTGGAAAATCGCCTCTTGAAGTTTAGGTTTTGAAAAATGGGAGAATGAATGAAAAATCCCGTCTAAGTCCAAAGTTATCAGTTGTAGATGTCACAATTGCGACCTGAGCTTCGCAAATGTGAAGCTCGCAATTGTGATGATCTTCACATTCCTGTTGCCTTCGCAAATGCGAGAATAGTGCCGCATTTGCGACCATTGATCCCTCGCAAATGCGAGTCCATGTTCGCATTTGCGAACCTGAGCTTTCCAGACTCCCTTCGCAACTGCGAAGGTAACCTCGCAAACGCGAGAATTGTTGGCCTGGCTTATGATTGCAATTGTGATGAAATCTTGGCAATTGCGAAGCCTGCTATTATTGCATTTGCGATGCCTGATCTCGCAATTGCGAGATCAGAGGCCTGCAACAGGTTCAGCTCTACACCAGCAATTTTCATAAGTCCTAAACACCCTATAGCCTACCCAAAACTCACCTGAGCCCTCGGGGCTCCAAACCAAACATGCACGCAAGTCTAAAAACATCATACGGACTTACTCGTGAGATCAAATCGCCAAAATAAAACCTAAAACTACGGATTTAACATCAAAACTCATGAATTTCTCAAGAACATTTCAAAATTACTATCTTCTCAACCGGACATCCGAATCACGACAAATCAACTCCGATTTCTACCAAATTTCACAAACATGACTTAAATATTATAATGAACATGTACCAGGCTACAGAACCAAAAATACGAGCCCGATGCCAACAAGATCAAACATTAATCAATTTCTTTAAATCCTTAGAATTTCAGTCTTACAATTTTCATCAAAGATTCAATTCTCGAGCTAGGGACCTCGGAATTCGATTCCAGGCATACCCCCATGTTCCATATTTTACTACGGACCTTCCGGGGCCGTCGGAACATGGATCCGGGTCCGTTTACTCAAAACGTTGACCAAAGTCAACTAAAAATCACTGTTAAATCCCAAAAATTATTATTTAATAAATTTCCACATAAAGGCTTTCCAGATTTACGCCCGAACTGCGTACGCAAATCGAGGTGAGTAAAAATAAAGGTTTTAAGGCTAACGAGCATGGAATAGAGTCTTAAATCACAAGATGATCCTTTGGGTGATCACACCACTAAACCTTCACTGAAGCAATGTTCTTTGATCTTATCTTTCTGACCTGCGTGTCCAAGATAGCCACTAGCTCCTCAACATAAGATAGATCCTTGTCCAACTGGACTGAGTTGAAATCCAATACATGAGTCAGATTACCGTGATACTTCCGGAGCATAAAAACGTCGAATATCGGATAAACTCTTGCTAGGCTAGGAGGTGGGGAAATCTCATAACAAACCTCCCCAACACGCCGCAATATCTCAAAAGGGTCAATGTACCTCGGGCTCAGCTTTCCCTTCTTCCCGAACCTCATGACGCCCTTCATAGGCGATAACCGAAGCAAGACCCGCTCCCCAACCATAAATGCTAAATTGCGAACCTTCCGTTCCGCGTAACTCTTCTATCTGGACTGGGTTGTGCGAAGTCTATCCTAAATCACCTTCACCTTATCCAGGGCATCTTGGACCAAGTCTATACCCAACAATCGGGCCTCGCCCGGCTCAAACCAACCCACTGAGGACTGACACTGCCTACCACACAGAGCCTCATATGGTGCTATATGAATGCTGGACTGATAACAAACTCCGCAAGTGGCAAGAATTGGTCCCATGACCCTCCAAACTCCATCACACAAGTACGGAGCATATCCTCTAGAATTTGAATCATGCACTCGGACTGCCCGTACATCTGAGGGCGGAATGCTATGCTTAGCTTCACTCTAGTACTCAATTCATGTTGTACGGCTCCCCAGAATCGTGATGTAAAATGTGTACCTCTGTCTGAAATAATGGAAACTGGGACTCCATGAAGGCGGACAATCTCTCGTATGTAAATCTCAGCCAACCTCTCTGAAGAGTAAGTAGTCATCATTGGGATGAAATGATCTAACTTTGTCAGTTGATCCAGAATCACCCAAATAGCATCGAACTTCTTCAAAATTCGTGGGAGTCCAACTACAAAATCCATGGTGATCCGCTCCCACTTCCACTTTGGGATCTCTAACCTCTGAAGTAAGACACCTGGTCTTTGATGCTCATACTTGACCTGCTGACAGTTGAGACACCTAGCCACAAACCCAACTATATCCTTCTTCATCCTCCTCCACCAATAGTGTTGTCTCAAATCCTGGTATATCTTCGCGGCACCCAGATGGATGGAATACTGCGAGCTGTGGGCCTCCTCAAGAATTAACTCTCGAAGCCCATCCACATTGGACACACATATTCGACCATGCATCCTCATCACGCCATCATTACCAATAGTCACATCTCTAGCATCACCTCGCCGAACCCTGTCCTGAAGGACTAGAAGGTGGGGATCAACATATTGACGCTCCCTGATACGATCATAAAGAGAAGACTGAGAGACCACGCAAGCCAATACTCGGCTCGGCTCCGAAATATCCAGTCTCAGAAACTGGATGGCTAAATCTTGAACATCCAATTCTAAGGTTCTCTCTGCTGCTGGAAGGTACGCTAAACTCCCCAAACTCTCTGCTCGGCGACTCAATGCATCGGCCACTACATTGGCCTTCCCCGGGTGGTATAATATAGTGATGTCATAATCCTTAAGTAGCTCCAACCACATCCGCTGACGCAAATTAAGATCTTTTTGCTTGAATAGGTGCTACAAACTTCGGTGATTAGTGTAGATCTCACAAGGAACACCGTGCAAATAATGGATCCAGATCTTCAAGGCATGAACAATAGATGCTAACTCAAGATCATGGACAGGATAATTCTTCTCATGCACCTTGAACTGTCTGGACGTGTAGGCAATCACCCTACCGTCCTGAATCAACACCGCACCAAGACCTATCCTCGAGGCATCACAATAGACAGTGTAAGACCCTGAACCTGTAGGCAATACCAATACTGGGGTTGTAGTCAAAGTTATCTTGAGCTTCTGAAATCTCTCTTCACACTCCTTTGTCCACCTGAACGGGGCACCCTTCTGGGTCAGCCTGGTCATATGTGCTGCAATAGATGAAAACCCTTTTACAAAGAAATGGTAATATCTCGCCAAACCAAGGAAATTGCGGATCTTCGTAGCTGATGATGGTCTAGGCCAACTCTACACTACCTCAGCCTTCTTCGGATCTAACTTGATCCCATCACTGGATACTACGTGGCCCAAGAATGCCATTGAATCAAGCCAAAACTCACACTTAGAAAATTTTGCATACAACCTCTTGTCCCTAAAAGTCTTAAGCACAGTCCTCAAGTGATGCTCATGATCTTCCCGAGTCCGGGAATACACTAGAATGATGTCAATAAACACAATGACGAAGGAGTCAAGATAAGGGTGGAACACACTATGCGTCAAATGCATAAAGGCTGCTGGAACATTGGTCAGCCCAAAAGACATGACAAGAAACTCATACTGACCATATCTGGTCCTGAAAGCAGTCTTCGGGATATCAGGCTCCCGAATCTTCAACTGATGATAGCCAGAACGCAAATCAATCTTGGAAAACACCATGGCACCCTGTAACTGATCAAATAAATCATCAATGCGAGGCAATGGATAACTGTTCTTCACTGTAACCTTGTTCAGCTGGCGATAGTCAATACACATATGCATAGTTACATCCTTTTTTCTTCACAAACAAGACCGGAGTACCCCAAGGTGACACACTGGGCCTAATGAAGCCCTTATCAAGCAACTCCTGCAACTGCTCCTTCAACTCAGGAGGATCCATACGGTAAGGAGGAATAGATATGGGCTGAGTGCCCGACAACAAATCAATGCCAACATCAATATCTCTATCGGGCGGCATGCTCGGAAGATCAGTTGGAAACACATCAGGGAAGTCCCTCACTATTGGGACTGACTCAACTGTAGGGGTATCAATACTGACATCTCTCACATAGGCCAAATACGCATCACACCCCTTCTCAACCAACGCTGAGCCTTAAGAAATGAAATGACCCTGTAGGAAGTATACTCTAAGGTACCTCTCCACTCTAATCGCGGTAAGCCTGGCATAGCCAACGTCATGGTCTTAGTGTGACAATCAAGAATAGCATAATGGGGTGACAACCAGTCCATGCCCAAGATAACATCTAAATCTATCATATTGAGCAATAATAAATCGGCTCTGGTCTTAAAATCACTAAGAGCAATCAAACACGACCTATATACGCGGTCCACAATAAGAGAATCTCTCACGGGAGTAGATACATACACAATGGAAATAAAAGAATCCCTAGATACCCCAAATGTGGAGAAAAACAAGAAGACACATATGAATACGTAGAGCCTGGGTCAAATAATACTGATGCATCCCTATGACAGACTGGAACAATACCTGTGATGACAAATCGGAAGCAACTGCCTCTGATCGGTCTAGAAGGGCATAATACATGGCCTGGCCTCCCCCTCAAGGGAAACCTCGACCTCCCCGACCTCCACCTCGAGCTGCCTGAGTAGGTGTGACAGCTACTGGGGCTGGAAGAATGGCCAGAGGACCCGGTGGAGCACGTGGTGGATGAGAAGTCTGTAGAGGTACACCCCTCCTGAGTCCAGGTCAATCCCTAACCATATGATGAGTATCACCATACTTAAAGCAAGCCCTCGGAGGAAGCGGTGGCTTAGACTGAATCGGGCCTGGCCTACTAGACTGGCCGCTAATATCACCCCGAGCAGGAGGCACACTGGATATTGGCGGTGCATAATAAGGCTCCTGAGGTCTAGGAGAAGCTGGAACACTGTTGGCTGCTGGAAGAGCTGAATGAACAGGGCGACTCACAAAACCCCTACCATGGCATGCTGCTGGCACACAAGCTCCTAAATAATGACCAGTCTCTCGAGACCTCTTGGCCTCTCTCTCCTCTCTGTCCCGGGCAAGCATGCCCTCCACTCTCCTGGCAATACTCACGGCCTGCTGATAGGAAATGTCCATCTCCAACTCTCTAGCCATACTGGTCCTGATACTGGGGTGGAGTCCCTCAATGAAGAGACGAACCCTCTCGCTGACTCTGGCAACCAAAGTCGGTGCATGTCAAGCGAATCACTGAAACGGACTGCATACTCCGACACAGTCGTAGAACCCTGGCATTGTTTATCAAACTCTGCACGCCAAGCATCCCTGAGGCTCTGGGGAACATACTCACGCAAAGACATATCTGAAAAATGAGTCTAAGTGAGTGAGGTTTCCTCGTTCAGACTACTCATCTCATAGGCACGCCACCACTGATAGGATGTTTCCCTCAACTGTAAAGCGGTAAAAGAAACCCACTCATTTCGTCTATGCCCGTAGTGCGGAGGATACAATTACACTCCTCAAGAAAACCCTGATCATCCTCTGAAGCTAATCGGCTGAAAGTGGTTGGGTGGTACTTCCTGTACCTCTCAAATCTAAGTTGCTCTGCCTCAGAAGCAGCTACCCTGGTCTCATGCTGAACCAAATCCACTGGGGGCATAGGAATAAACTCTGGGGCCTGATCAACCTGGACCATCTGCTCAAGAGGACGGGCTGTGGGAGTCTATGCCCCTCCCTCGGTCTAAGATGTGGCAGGAGCTAGTGGAATCAGTCCAGCCTGAGCTAATGTGTTGAACATGCTCATGAACTGAGCTAAAGTCTCCTGGAAGGCTGGAGAAGCAATAAAAACCTCCGGTGCCGGCCCTCCATCAAGAGCTACTAGGGGCTCCTCTAACGCAGCTCGGGCAGGTGCTCTGGCTACACCGCATGGTCGTTCTTTACCCCGACCCCGGCCTCTAGCAGCTTTGGCAGGGGGCTCGGGTGCCTGATCATTAGATTTCCCGGTATGGGTCCTCACCATCTGTGAGAAAGAATAGAATAGAAAATTTTAGAATTTTGATGTCAATAACTCGCACGACAAGGAAATCAAAGAAGTATGATTATTCTTAACAGTTCTATAGCCTCCCGAAGATAAGTACGGACATCTCCGCACCGATCCGCAAGACTCTAATAAACCGACTTGTGCCTCACGATACCTATGAACCTAGAGCTCTGATACCAACTTGTCAGGACCCATTTCCCCCCTCTGTAAGACGTCGTGATGGCACCTAGTCGTTACGACTTAGTAAGCCTATTAACATTGAAATAACAGAATAAAGGAATTAATGGAACAACTAAGCTTCAATAATTACTATATAATGGTAAACTGTCACTCGGCATATACAAGTAAAACCAATACGCGCTTATACACAATACTTCCCAAAACCCGGAATCACGATTCACAAGCTCTAGGAAAAACTATCTAAACTGTCTCATATACATAGTCTAAGAAATAACGAGGGAAAAACAATATAAAAGTAGAGGGGGACTCCGAGGATCTGCGGACGCGTGCAGATATACCTTGAAGTCTCTGGTGGGATGTTGCGGCTGCACTAATAATGAGGCGGACGAGAGGTAGCTCGATCTGCACACGAAAACATGTGCAAGAAGGGCGTGAGTACACCACAATGGTACCTAGTAAATGCCAAGCCTAACCTCGATCGAGTAGTGACGAGGTCAGGTTAGGGCCCTACTGGAACATGTACATATATATAATGAAGTAAAACAAAATAAATATCACAATAATAAGGACTGAAATGTAACAATGAACGAATCATGGAAAAACACAGCTCAGAACACAACAGTTCAACAAGGGATCTCCCGGAATACTGTCCCGTAGTCCCAAACGTAAAAGTGCAGGGGGATCTCTCGGAATGTCATTCCGTAGTCCCAAAGTAAAGATGCAAGGGGATCTCCCGAAATACCGTTCCGCAGTCCCAAAGTAAATATGCAAGACAGGGGGATCTCCCAGAATACCGTTCCGTAGTCCCAAAGTAAATATGCAGTACATGGGGATCTCCCGGAATACCGTTCTGTAGTCCCAAAGTAAATATGCAGCATCACGACAAGATTCAATAATCATAGCATGGAGTCTCACAATGATCCTAAGTGTAAGCTAGGGAAAACCAGGTAAAACAACTAAGCATGATGCACGTAATTCAAGTAAACAGTTAAGGCAATTAAGTATGATTACTTAGTCTAATATAAGGCTACACAAGCTAATAAGTTCAAATAAGAGGAAAGACATATTTGCTTTTTAATGAAAATCGAGTTTTACAACAAACAGCCCGTGTACGTATTCATCACCTCACGTACACGGCGCTCAAATAACAACAACAGTACCAATCATACAGGGAGGTTCCCCCACACAAGGTTAGGCACGCCACTTACTTCGAACCAAGCTCAAATCAATCTGAAATCACGCTCTTGCCACGAGTATCCAACTCCGAGTGGCCCAAATCTAATCAAACCAATTACATAACATAAATACAACTACAAGAGCTAATCTAACGAACAAAATCAAAGCTAAAGAAAGGAACTGGAAAAATTGCTAAAAAGCCTCCCAGGTCCCATGTCTCGGAATTTAGTAAAAGTTACCAAATAAGAACACCCATTCACTCACCAGTTCACTCGTTTAAAAATCATCCAAATATGACGCTTAAATACCACTCAAATCTCAGATTTTCGGTTGGGGAACTTTTCCCCCAATTTCCTAACTTCCTCACTCAAATTCCTTAATTAATGAAGTAAACAACTATGGATTAATGAAATATGATCAAAATAGGATTAGGAATCGTTACCCAAAGATTTTCTCTGAAAAATTCTCGAAAAATTGCCTTCCTCCGAGCCCTAAATCGTATTTTGTGATACGAAATTTCAACCCTCGAAGTTGCCCTTCGGCCCAGCGATTATCTCTTCTGCGGTGAGACAATCGCATATGCAGAAAAATCATTGCAGGTAAGAAAATCACTTTAAGTCCCCAAGGCCCGCATCTGCGAATAGGTGCCCGCACTTGCGTGTGTGCACCTGCGGACAATGGTCCGCTTCTACGGTCCCAGACCGCTCATGCGGTTCCTTCGCATCGCAGATGCGGAAATCCCCTCGCACCTGTGATCCCATACCTCCTTCCCATTTCCGCTTCTGCGACTCCGCACCTACGGCCTAAAGTGCGCATGTGCGGTTACACCAGATACAGAAATATCAGCAATTTCACCTAAGTCCATTTCAACCCGTTAAGCACCCGAAACTTACCCGAGGCCTCTGGGACTTCAATCAAACATACCAACCAATCCTAAAACACCATACGAACTTAGTCGAGCCTTCAAATCATATCGAACAATATCAAAAACATGAATTATGCACGGGTTCAAGCCTAATGAACTTTGAAATTTCCAAATCTACAAACGACGTCGAATCATATGAAACCTCGCCCGAATGACTTCAAATTTTATACACAAGTAAAAAATGACACTACGAACCTACTCTCACTTCCAGAATTCCACTCTGGGCTCTATATCAAAATTTTCATTGCCAACCAAAATTGCCAAAATTTTAACTTTCCCCAAATGATGCCTAAATCTACTATGGACCTCCAAATCACATTCCGGACGCGCTCACTACGTCCAAAATCACCTAACGGAGCTAACGGAACCATCAAAATTCAAATCCGAGGTCGATTACACACAAGTCAACATCCGGTCGATTTTTTCCAACTTAAGTTTCCGATTAAGAGACTAAGTGTCTCAATTCACTTCAAAACCAATACGAACCCTCCCGGCAACACAAAATAGCATAATAAGATACGAGGAAGCAGTTAATAGGGGATCGAGGCTCAAACTCTCAAAACGATCAGCCGGGTCGTTACAAATAGATATTTAGTTTATTTGAAAAATAAGATATATGAGGTATAATATAAAATATGTGTTTGATTTTATGCCAAATAAACTGGAATAAACTTGTATTTCTAATTTATCCTCAGAAGCCTTGACGAATGCCATCTTGGTCCTTAAAGTATTTTATTCTAACATTATCAATTCCATAATTGTTATCTCATATTGGAGATGATGTAAAAATAAAACCATAATTATGCTATAACTAATCTTAGGATTGTTAATTGTAAAATACAAAATTTAAATCAAACACGAAATAAAATAATCATACTATCTTTACCTGAGGATTGCTATCACTTTTCTATAAATCAAATCACTGTCTATATCTCAATATGCTATTTCAAGCAAAATTCGGGATCAATTTTCCTTTAATATCTATGGATTTAATTTTTTAAATTGAATTTAAGTAGTTCTTTTTGGATTTAATTAGTTGAATGCCAAAGATCTTTTCACTAAAATATGCACTTTTGTTTCAACAAGTTTAATAGTGTTTTTATTTTATTTTATAGAATATCAGAATTATAGAAAACATATTTGTAGAATGCGGCTTAAAGATAACTCATAAAATAAGTCTTATTACGCATGCCACATATGCTGAATGCGATTTATAAGTTATATACACCGCATGCTGTTTATAAATCATATTTTCTGAACACAATTTATAAGTCATATTTGCCATATGTAATTTATAAGTCGCATTTGATAATGCATTTTATAATTTATTAAATATGATTTAATGTTTGCTAATTGACACCCCTCGGTTTCTTCCCATCCTCGACTTGGATCCTTATCCGTTACATTTAATTTTTCTTTTTGAAAATTTTAGGTTTTAATTTATAATTTTTTAGTATAAAATGATTTCTTAAAATATGATTTCTTCTATACAGAGCAATAGTTACTCTCCAATGTAGCATAAGAGACTTCACACAAAAATTCAACTATAAAATCGATGTCAAGTACGTACATGCACCAGTAAATTTATGCATTTATCAAAGAAAATAATAATCATTAACTAAGGGTTGCTATAAGAAGATAAACCTTTTTCTATTTAATAAGTCATTTTGTATTGAAGAAATTTAAATGAAAATTTATATTTTCCTAGTTCCTACTATTAATAAGCAAGAGTTCGAGGAGCTTAGGGTCGTCTTGGTTTCCGGCCAAAGGGACAATTCTGATATTTTGTTTAATTTTTTCATATATCATGCTTATGTTGGTGTTGCACAGTGTAAAGTATGAGTTGGACTCTTATATTGAATTTACGCAAGTACCCAAGATCACGTCACTTGAAGCGATTTTTCGTAAAGTGTGTGAAACTTATCATGCAACGTTTGTCCTAGTTCTTCTGATTATTTCATTACTTATCCTATTACTTTTTTGTAAATAAAATAAAGTGTAAGGACTTTTAAATTGTCCTGTATACCTATGAATTTCCAGTATAAAGAAGTACCAAGTAAATGAATAGATTGTTTGGTCAATTTTTTTTTTTTTTTTTTTTTAGGCCAAAACTTTAGGTATTTGGCTAAGCTTTTAGAAGGAAATAAGCGTTTTTGAGCAGAAACAGAAGCAGTTTTTAAGAAGCAGAAAAATATAGCTTCTCTCCAAAAGCACTTTTCTGAGAAGTACTTTTGAGAAAAATACATTAAGAAGCAGTTTTCAAAAGCTTGGCCAAATACTAATTACTGCTAAAAAATATTTTTTGAATTAATTAGCCAAACACAAATTAATTCTCACCAAAAGTATTTTTTAAAAAGCACTTCTCAAAATAAGCAGATTTTAGAAGCTTGTCCAAACATGCTAGAATTACTTCCCTTGGCAAATCTCTTTAAATGGAAGCTGGAATTCTTAAAAAGGACAGTGAAAAAGGGATACAACTCTTGTTCGTGAGTATTATTATTCTGTAGCGTCATTTGACCGTATTCATATTTTAATACTACTAGCGAGTACTATTAATTTTAGAAATTTAAAGGAATGAAATACATTTCAAACTTCCAGCCCGATTTGCAAAACCTGTTATCTTTTGTCATGTATATTTAATAAAGTAATTTTTTATATTTGTCAAACGTGCATCACACGTGCATCTTATGTCAAATAGTAAAAAAAATCATGTAAATCGTTAAAATATGTGTGTGAGTTATAAAATAAGTTTAAGAAAAAAGTACTAGGTCAAAATAATGAAAGGTAAGCCTATTTATGTGACTTGCACTACTAAAAATATAGTACAAAAATTATGTTTTTTTCGAGCGAAGAAATCGACAAACTCTATCAGTAATTTTTGATAGAATATTTCAGTAATTAAAAAAGTGTGGCATATTAAGTAAGTTATCTAACTAGAGCATTTGACTGCAGTGTTGCAATTCCTTGAGATGAGGAAGCTTATCTGAACACAACATTTGATGTTCAACTCTTCAATCCTTGAGGTAAGATAAGGGGAATGTTCATGGATGCTGCTATAAAACTCAATGCATGAGCTATATATTTCTGCCCCTTTTTCCTCCACCTAGACCTTGTCATTCATGATCTGTAGAATAGCACAACACTGCTGCATTTCAAGGCCTCCCATGGTGTTTGGTTCCTTTTGTTCAGTCTTAAAAAAGGTTGAGTTTGCCGTTGGTGTTCTTGGCAAATCTATGGGTGTGTTTGATTTAAACTTCATAAAAATAATTATTGTTGTTGTCATCATTACTTTTTTTTTGTCAAGTTTGTTTGCTCTACTTTGAACTACAAAATGACTTTTTGGTTGACACCCACTAATTCTTCCATGATTTATAAAAAATTTAAGTGTCATAATTTTCTAGGTTAATTACTCTTTCTCTAACATTTTTTGAATGAAACAAAGAGTAATTATCCTAGAAATTTAAAACACTTAACAGAATATTTCTGCTACCTGCAATTTCATGTGATTTCATGTGGCATTGCCACAAATTACCAACACATATAACACATACATACACGCAACCAAATATGATGCCATAATGCTTGGTTTGTTGTTTCATATCCATAATTCTAAATGATTGAACATAATGGTTGAACGTATACGTGTGTGTGTGTGTTTACATGGTAGTAGCAGTAATATTTTATATCTCTAGATCACTATAACATGTAAAGTATGTGGATCCCATCATGCAACTTTTGCCTCAGTTCTTCTGATTATTTCATTAGTTATCTCACTACTTCATTTGTAAATAAAATAATGTGTAAGGACTTTTAAATTGTCCTGCATACTTATGAATTTCCCAACACGAAGAAGTACCATGTATATGAATAGCCTGTTAGGCCAAGTTTTTTAGGTCAAAAGTGCTTTTGACCAAAACTTGAGGTGTTTGGCCAAGCGTTTGGAAGGAAAAATAGTGTTTTTGAGGAGAAACATAAGCAGCTTTTAAGAGGCAGAAACATGTAGCTTTTCTCCAAAAGCACTTTTCTGAGAAGCACTTTAAAAAAAAATACGCTAAGAAAGAGTTTTCAAAAGTTTGGCCAAACATTAGTTACTGCTAAAAATATTTTTTAAATTAATTAGCCAAACACAAACTAATTCTCACCAAAAGTACTTTTTTGAAAAGCACATTCAAAATAAGCAGATTTTAGAAGCTTGGCCAAACAAGCTAGAAATGTACTTCCCTTGACGGTTATCTTAAAATCGAAGCTGAAATTCTTAAAAAAGGGATGCGCAGAAGAGATACAATTTCTGTTCGTCAGTATTATTGTTCTAAATACTAATTGTAGCGTCATTTGACCGTATCGTATTTTAATACTACTAGCGAGTACTATTAATTTTAGAAATTTAAAGGAATAAAATACATTTCAAACTTCCAGCCTTATTTGCAAAATCTGTTATCTTTTGTCATGTATATTTAAGAAAATATTTTTATATATTTGTCAAACGTGCATCACACGTGCATCTTTTATCAAATAAAAAAAAATCATGTAAATAGTTAAAATATGTGTGTGAGGTATAAAATAAGATTTTAAGAAAAAAGTGCTAGGTCAAAATAATGAAAGGTAAGTCTATTTATGTGACTTGCACTACTAAAAACATGTTTTTTTCTAGCGAAGAAATCGACAAACTCTATCATAAATTTTTGGTAGAATATTTTAGTAATTAAAAAAGTATGACATATTAAGAAAGTTATTTAACTAGAACATTTGTTGTGCACTGTTTGCGGTGCATATGCTATGAGATGGGGAAACTTAGTTGAACACCACATTTGATGTTCAACTCTTCAATCCTTGAGGTAAGATAAGGGGATGTTCATGGATGCTGCTATAAAACTCAATGCATGAGCAATATATTTCTGCCCCTTTTTCCTCCACCTGGACCTTGTCATTCATGGTCTGTAGATTGGCACAACAGACCATGAATGGATCTGCAGCTAAGCCACGTAATTCTCACAATCATCAAACAATGATGCCACATCTTGGCACACTTTTGCATTTCCAAGGCCTCTCATGGATGTGTTGGGTTCAACCCGAAAAAATGTTGAGTTTGTCGTTGGTGTGCTTGGCAAATCTATGGGTGGGGTTTGATTTAAACTTCATACAAATTATTATTGTTGTTCTCATCATTACTTTCTTTTGTGTCATTTTTCTTTGCTCTACTTTGAACTATAAAAAGATCTTTTGGTTGACAACCACTAATTTTATCATGGTTTATATAAAATTAAGTGTCTTAATTTTCTAGGTTAATTACTCTTTCTCTAACATGTTTTGAATGAAACAAAGAGTAACTATCCTAGAAATTTAAGACAGTTAACAGAATATTTCTCCTACCTGCAATTTCATGTGGCATTGCCACAAATTACCAACACATATAACACATGCACACACGCAACCAAATCTGGTGCCATAATGCTTAGTTTGTTGTTTCATGTCCATAATTCTCAAATGATTGAACATAATGGTTGAATGTATACGCGTGTGTGTGTGTTTATATGGTAGTAGCAGTAGAAATTATATCTCTAGATCACTACAACATGTAAAGTGTATGGAGCTTATCATGCAACTTTTGTCAATTCTTCTCATTATTTCATTACCTATTATACTACTTTTTTGTAAATAAAATAAAGTGTAAGGACTTTTAAATTGTCCAACATACTTACGAATTTCCCAGCACGAAGAAGTACCAAGTATATGAATAGCTTATTTGGCCAAAAATGCTTTGGCCAAAACCTGAGGTGTTTGGCCAAGTTTTTAGAAGGAAAAAGGGGGTTGGGATCCGGTCCATTGAGTTTTGCTCCAATATTGTTGGGTGATTGTTTGAGATTGTGCCAACTCAGCAAACCAACATCTAAAAGTTGTAATTGATTTACATTAAAAGCTTAAACTAACGTCCGTTAATTGCTTTCTTTCTCTGCTCTTTGCAACACAAACTTGTTTAAATATTTGTTTTTCCTATTGGCCACCAGAATAATCCCAAAACCACCGCATTCCAACATGATAACTTGCTTTTAAAACTCAAAGATTTTTTTGGTTGGAACCAAACAAAATCTTTTAGATAATATGGTTAAATCTTTATGTGAGGGTTGAGGAAGAGGGAAAAGGGAATTTAGAAGCAGTCCTTTCACAACTCCTTATAATCCTCCACTTTCCATATCGAAGGTCAATAGCACAAAGCATGTAAACGGACACTGTGAACATAGTAATGAAAATGGAAATGAATATCACCATTTAGGGAAGTAACAAAATTTGTTGCAGTTGAATTTGAAGTTTTAGAAAAAATTTTGATACTATTACTGGGTTGGATGTCTAAGTCGAAATCAACCTTAGAAAATTACCACCTTTTAATCCCAGCGAGCTAGCCATAGGTTTTTATCATTGTTTTCTCTGAAACCAAAATTGTTACAATTAAAAATTCAATTTTAGGGTGTAGAAGGAGAGTAAAGAGAATAAATGAAGAGTAATTATGTCACCTGCTCAGTCTACTTCAAAATAAGAAAATACATTCTTGCTATTTTGTCAAAGAAACGTGTGTAAGAGAAATAAACTCCTCAACATCGGAGAAAAAAAAGACTGCTTGACGAATATATCAAAAGAGGAGTTGACAGACGTTAATTTAAGCGTTTAATGTAAAATCAATTACAACCTTTAGATGTTGGTTTGCTGAGCTGGCACAATCTCAAACAACCACCTAACAGAAGTAGCTTTTAAGAAGCATAAAAATATAGTTTCTCTTCAAAAATATTTTTTTGAGAACTACTTTTGAGAAAAATACACTAAGAAGCAATTTTCAAAAACTTGGCCAAACACTAATTATTGCTCAAAAGTATTTTTCAAATTAATTAGCCAAATACAAACTGATTCTCATCAAAATTATTGATTCTCATCAAAAATACTTTTTCGAAAAGCACTTCTCAAAATAAGCAGATTTTAGAAACTTGGCGAAACATGCTAGAAGTGTTACTTCCCTTGACGGATATCTTAAAATGTAAGCTGAAATTCTTTAAAAAGGGAAGTGAAAAAGGGATACAGTTTCTGTTCGTGAGTATTATTGTTCTAAATACTAATTGTAGCGTCATTTGACCGTATCCATGTTTTAATACTACTAGCGAGTACTATTAATTTTAGAAGTTTAAAAGAATGAAATACATTTCAAACTCCCTACCTTATTTGCAAAACATGTTATCTTTTGTCATGTATATTTAATAAAGTAATTTTTTATATTTATCAAATGTGCATCACACGTGCATCTTATGTCAAATAGTAAAAAAAAATTGTGTAAATTGTTGAAATATGTGTGTGAGTTATAAAATAACATTTTAAGAAAAAAGTGCTTGGTCAAAATAATGAAAGGTAAGACTATTTATGTGACTTGCACTATCAAAATCCAATTTTTTTTCGAGCGAAGAAATCGACAAACTCTATCAGTAATTTTTGATAGAATATTTCAGTAACTAAAAAAGTGTCACATATTAAGCAAGTTATCTAACTAGAGCATTTGACTGCAGTGTCACAGTTCATATGCTCTGAGATGAGGAAGCTTAGTTGAACACCACATATAATGTTCAACTCTTCAATCATTGAGGTAAGATAAGGGTATGTTCATGGATGCTACTATAAAACTCAATCATGAGCAATATATTTCTGCTCCTTTTTCCTTCACGTGGACCTTGTCATTCATGGTCTGTGGATTGGCACAACAGATCATGAATGAATCTTTAACTAAGCCACGTAATTCTCACAATCATCAAAAATAATGATGCCACATCTTGGTACACTTCTACATTTTCAAGGCCTCTCATGGATGTGTTTGGTTCCTTTGGTTCAGCCTTAGAAAAGGTTCAATTTGCCATTGGTGTGCTTGGCAAATCTATGGGTGGGTTTGATTTAATCATTACCGTTGTTGTCATCATTACTTTCTTTTCCGTCATTTTTTTTGTTTTATTTTGAACTACAAAAAGACCTTTTGGTTGACAACCACTAATTCTACCATGGTTTATATAAAATTAAGTGTCTTAATTTTCTAGGTTAATTACTCTTTCTCTAATATGTTTTGAATGAAACAAAGTGTAATTGTCCTAGAAATTTAAGACACTTAATAGAATATTTCTACTGCTTGCAATTCTATGTGGCATTGACACAAATTACCAACACATATAACACATACACACACGCAACTAAATCTGGTGCCATAATGATTGATTTGTTGTTTCATGTCCATAATTCCCAAATGATTGAACATAATGGTTGAATGTATATGTGTGTGTTTATATGGTAGTAACTAGGGTGGTACATGGACCGGGTTGGTTCGGGTTTTATCAAAACCAAACCAAACCAATTATATCGGTTTGGATTGGTTCGGTTTTGTCGAGTTTTCGGGTTTTTTGTTACTTGCATATTATTTCAATCTTACTTTGTTAAATATTTGATAATTAAATATATATTTATTAAAAATATTAAAAAATGACAAATATATTATCAATTAAAATATTCTTATGAAATAATTCTATTAGTAACACATAATTGTTATTTTTTTAGTCGTCTGCCAAAGTTTTTTGTTGATAGACACATTCAGATTAACCGAATTTAATAATTAAACATAAAAATCACTATGATACCTAAATATTAATGACCACTTCACATTCGAAAATGATATAAAAATTTAATAGATCTTAACATATTATATGAATATGAAAGAACAAAGAGATAGACGCATTTCAGTAACACTTGATAAGAAAGTGATCATACAACTCATTATTTAAGGTCAATAAATATGGAGCACTTCATATTCTATTAAAATTTATATCCCGCAAGAGAATCCCAAATATTTCTAGATATTTTTTTAAAGAAAATTCTATATAAAATCTTAAAAGTATATATAAAAATTATATATTTATATGTCGGGTTGGTTCGGATTTTTTTACTCAATACCAAACCATATCGGATTTTTTAATCGGTTTGGTTTGACTTTTCGGTTTGGTGCGGTTTTTCGGTTCGGTTTGTACACCCCTAGTAGTAACAGTAGTAATTTATATCTTTAGATCACTACAACATGGAAAATTTCGGGAATTTTGTTTCTAAGTCTTTTGTCGGATTTTACTGGGTCGTCGTTGTTGTTGTTGTTTCTAAGTATTTAGTAACTGAAATAACTAAATACTACTCCCTCCGGTCTATAGTAAGTGACTTTTGGCTTTTGTCATATTCCTTAAGGAAAATACTAACTCTCTTGAAAAAAAAAAGTATTTTGACTAAATTACCATTAGTTAAAAATTTGTATATTGTTAATTTGACACTTTATGAGGTGTAAATAAGGATAAATTTAAAAAAATAAAATTAATTTCTTCTTAATTATATAAAAGAATGCTTATTTTGGACCAAATAAATCATTCTCAAGCTTTTTATAATTGTATAATGACAGTGAGTCCCTCTAACATTCATCTCCTAAAGCTCATTAAAGATTTAATATTTTTAAGTAAGGCAAAGATAAGATTTGAGAAAAAGTAAAGCATGAAAAAAGATAAAATAGTCATAATTAAGTGTATGACTTACAATATAGTAGATGGGTTTGGATGAACACATAACATAAATATTATTATGTCATGTTGAACACATGAATTACAATCAAAATGATTAAATGACAAAAGCGAGTGAGATTAACCTCCAAACCCCTTTTGCCAAAACAAGATGTTATAAAATGATTCTTCATTACAAATCAATTGCCAGATGAGCATAAGAATAGCTAATATAGATTGAATTACTAGAAGCACAAAAACCTTGTTTTTATCTTTAAAAACTTGTTGATCTCTTTAAAGAAAAACAAATGGGAAATGAAAGGATTAACATAATAACAACGTATTTTAATTACCAAAACAGTGACTTCCCACTTATCTCTTAGTACCAAGGTATGGTATAGTACGATTTATAAAACGCGTTCATTTGGTGCGATTTATAATGCGCAACAGATGGGGCTACGGATAATTGGGTTCCGTTTCCAACAATTCTGTATTTTCTTGTTAATCTCCAGACGACCTACAGAAAAGAGGATCATTTTGCAGTGATACCATGGTACTTTTAACTTCTATTTAACTTCCTGTAATGATAATATGGTATTCCCCTAGGTGATTTATAACTGTATAATTTTTAGGTTAATGGGTAAGTGTAGGATTGTCAATTGTTCTGTTCCTTTATCATCATTTCTGTGAAAAGAATCATTCTCACTCAGTTCATTTGTTTTACAGAATTAGCTACAATTAATAGTAAATGTTACCTTATCTACTATACTTATTTCTGTTGAATTCTTATTCAGTTTGTTGTTTCTTTTCACAGTTTTGGCTTCATGAATTGACAATTATTCTTTTTCAGTTATCGCTATTTTATTTATTTATTGCATTTTTGAGATGAAGGGTTTCTTCTAGGAAAACCAATGCTCACTGACACTGGTTGAATTCTAAGAAATTAAAAATGTTCCGTGCATCATACTTAAAAGTCATCAACTTTGTAGGAGCTTGTTATTCATGTTCAAGAATAAATTCTTGATTTTCTGATGTAGGATTAGCTGATGCAAGAGTAGAGGAGATAGGAGAGGAAAGAAAAAAAAATATGGTTCTATGCTTAATTTCGTCCAGTTCGATTTTCACTCTGCAGCCTGGACGTTCGAGATGTCTTCCCAAATGTATGGGAGTCCAGAATAACGGGAGATATCTCATGAAAGAGGGGTATGTTACGAGGCATAAGATTATCCCTTCTGCTAGGGTAGATACAGTTGGTTTGGAGGTTTTTGTAGTTTCAGACTTGCATACAGAATACTCGGAGAACATGGAATGGGTAAAGGGTTTACCTAGCAAGGGGAAGAAAAAGGACGTTCTGCTCGTTGCAGGAGATGTTGCAGAGACATATGAGAAGTTTGTATTAACAATGTCCCTCTTGAAGGCCAGTTTTGAGCATGTGTTCTTTGTGCCCGGAAACCACGACCTTTGGCTCCGTAGGGAGAAAGAGAATTATGTAAGCATACTTTTCTTCATATCTTTCCATGAAGTTGTGATTTACAGAATTTAGTCCAAATGTACCCTGTAGAATTGCATCACATGTGACTAGTTGTTGTTGTGATTTTGCATTCATGTGTCATCGTATTTTGTTAAAATGGTTTTGTGACATTATGGAATCCCGTCACTAATGGTGGGATTTTTAACTAAGCAGAAATTCGCCTTTTGAAGCATTTATGGCTGCAGTTTCTTATGCATGTCCCTTTCTAAGTCAACGACATTGCCTTTTAGACAGTCTTACTAAGTTTAGGTCTCAAAAGATTCGTCCATGCAGAAAAAAGTAACACTTTAAGAATAAACATTGGTGGTGTTTTCTCTCCTCTTTTCTTTTTTCCACTTCTGTTGCCACTGAAGTAGAGTGGTGCTTTTCCTGCTATAATGGTAGTTTTGTAAAACTAAAAGCAACACCACATGATTAATGTGATGCATCCTCTGTATTCAGGTTGATTCTCTTCAAAAGCTGGACAAAATGCTTGATGCATGTCAGACGCTTGGAGTGGAAACTAATCCTAGTGTCATTGATGGTTTGGCAATTGTTCCTCTATTCTCATGGTACCACGAGGTAAATGTTACTGTACAATAGCAAAACTATTTTTTTTTTGCAGCTGGGTCATTTTATCCACTTCTTGATGTCATTTCTGCTTTATCCCAGAGCTTTGATAGGGAAAAGGACATAACCGGCATCCGCATTCCATCTTTGGAGCTGGTGATTCACTTTCTTTCTCCTTGTAAGGGCTTACAATCTTTTAATTCGATGATTGTTAGCCTCTTCCTTGTCCCTTGTTTCGAGATAAACAGAAGATGAGCAAGTTAAGTGTGCCAATCTTTAGCTTACTGACAACTGAAATGAACGGCTCTCCTTGTTATCACCGAAATTCGCCTGAAAATAAGTCAATTACTAGCTCTTCCATCTCTGATCTCACAGAGTGCTCTGAAGTGATGTGCATTCCGTTGCAATTCGTTTTTATCAATAAAAGATTCCAGATTGCTCCACTTCAAGTACTCTCTGTGATGGGGTAGGTGAGTATATGGGCGTAATAGTTGACATTTGCAAGTCACTTGCTCATCTTCTTTTGCATTTTATTTGTTTAACTATCTTAGTGACTCTTCTTTTGTGGTTGCTTTGATGCACTTTCACTGTTCTGAACCTGTTCATTTTGCTACGTGTATTGCAACATTTCTCTATGTTTTTTGTGAGTTTGGAATGCTCGGACAGTAAGTTTTTGTTCTTTCAACAAGTTTCTATCACACAGTTAATAGACATATTGATTTATGTGATAGTAGTTTACTGATTCTGTCTTCTATGCTAGTACAGTGTAACTCACCGTCACCAATTTTTGCACAGGCATGTAAGGACTTCCGTGCATGCAAGTGGCCTGATGGACTTATAAATGGAGATAACTCCCTTGCTGCACATTTTGATGCCATGAATGACAAGAATCAGGATACAGTCCAGGAAATGCTGGCAAGATGCAACCAAATAATTTCATTCTCACACTTCGTTCCAAGGTTAGTGAGTAGCTCAGGCTATTTCAAAATCTCTTTGGGTTGCTAGTCTAAAATTTGGTCGATTATGGTTGAAAAGCCTAAGTCTTGCGCTACTGTAGAGGCTTCTTGTAGGATTTAATGATGTTCTTGAAGGGCGGACCAGAAATGCAGTGGGTCAACTTTATCTGGATGATGGATTACTTTTTATCAGCTAAAAATGTGATTTCACTGCAGTTGCTTCTTATTGACCATAACTAGCCACCGGCAAGCGAGCATAAATTCCGTAAACTATAACAAGATGAGTTGGAACACTTATGTTTAATATATATTCATAATGTGGGGCTAATTGACATTTTCATTGACTGGAGATGAATGCTTTAGAGTGATTAATTATGCTGAACTGATCTTACTCACTTGTGCTCCCCCCTTCGCCGGTAAATTTCACTGTACATATAAGGCAAAATATGTTTGGTACCTCTATATATTATATTTTAAACCCTCTCGACACAGCCCAAAAGCACAACTCAGTGGTCAAGGGGTTTAAAACCTTTGTGAGGTTGCCGGTTCAATTCCCATTGGCCACAATCTCTTTTAATTTTTTAACTTTTTCTTTCTGAACCCCCTTAGCGTAAATCCTGCCTCCGCGGCTACTTGTGCTGCCTTCTTTGGTCTGACGATTATTGTTACTGGACGTAGTTCTTTCTCCTCCATGGCTTCTTGTATTGAGTTGAAAGAATATATTGATACGTTGATTTTCGTTTGGTAGCCACGATGAGAATATAGATACATTCCTGTCAGAATGTTCTGAATCTAGTGCATTTTCTCTGTACCATTTTTTGACGAGGGTATTATTTGGATTGCTCAGTTCTTTTGAAAAATCTTTAGGTATAGAATGTGATAATGCTTTCCTCTTTTCTTGTCTTGCTCTGTGTTAATAAGCTAAGCGTCTTTACTGCTCCTTTCATCAATACATGCGTCAAGATAGATGGACTTCTTTTTCCTTTTCTTTGGGCTGTTATTTTTGGTGGTGGGGGTGGGGA